>DWFO01001386.1:0-16041 GCA_018246595.1 Mimoniades nurscia nurscia | reverse complement strand
TTATCTGCACATCTCTAGCAAACACATGCGCACGTACCACTTGTTGCCTCGTACTTACTGGATGGCTTCCAGTACTTAAGTGAATTATCTCCAAAGAGCCATTGCTGTTAGCATTTACATTTTTCAATTCACGGCCCTCCGTGCCAAGTGTGTAGGCAATTCCGAGCTCGAATTGATTTAGGTTCACTTTTGAAATTAACCGCCATGTAGCATATGAGTACTTTCAATATGCAACAATTATGACCTATATTTTTGGTGTATTAAAAATGTGTAGGGAGTAAATCGTGAATGCCCCGTTATTCGATTGGTTGCAAGCGCGATTGCTGATCGAGAGGTCTCGAGTTCAAATCCCGCGTCGGGCACTACTAGATTTTTTGACTTAGATTTTCTAGTTGTGGATCGGAGTCTGGATATGTGTTCGGTCTATGGCAATAGCCTCACCACTTATTCCATAGAGGGACGTTAACGTAGTTGGTGAAACTTGGGAGTGTACTACACTCATCTGCCTACCTTATCGGAGATTACAAGCGTTATATTAGATGTTGTACACGATATATACATTAATTGTTGACACGGCAACATAAAAACATTATCATTAATTTGTAGTATTATTTTTAAATCCTATTATATTTTTCAACCTATAAATGTATGTATAATATTCACTGCCTCGTTGGTCATGTTTGTAGCAAGTACGACTGCCGATCGGGAGGTCCCGGGTTCGATTGCCGGGTCGAACACTACAAAAATTTCTAATTAAGATTTTCTAGTAGTGGTTCGGAGTCTGGAGATGTGCCCGATGCATGACAATAGGCTCACCACATATTCCATAGTGGGACGTAAACGTAACCGGTGAAAACGTGGGAGTGTTCTGCATTCCTCTGCCTACCTCTTCGGGGATTACAGGCGTGAAGTTACGTTTTTTCTTACACAGTGAAATTTTCCAGTAGTGGCCCGGAATCTGAATTTGTGACTGGTGTATGACAGGTTAACCATCTATTCCATGATGGGATTAAAACTTGGGTGTGTGCTATACTCCTCAGCTTCCTGAGGGGATCATAGGCGTGACATCACTTTTAAATGTTATGAACGACAACATTAACAATAAATATTCAAAACGTAATAAGCATAAAATTGAAATAAAATCATATTTGAAATAAAACGAACAGCTCAACAAAGCCACAAAGGCAAGTGGGGTAAGGAACAAGCGTGCAATTGGCGAATAAAACTTTACACTCGTCGTTTTATTGAAACGCGAACTGTATCCAACGACGGTTCGCCCCCGATACTGCGGTTGTCTACTTTAACTGCAAATACGTTGTCGAGTAAACGCAATATGCACTATCCGATGATTGTGTTTGGATGTGCTGCCGTCATATTGTTCTAGCACACGCATTGTGGCAAATAAAATGTGTGAAAGCCTGACTACGGGACGTTGTCATACTCCTGGGATACCGTTGCATTTATGACAAGTGGTACATAGTATTTTACTTTTAAAATTTCTTATGATGATAGGATAAGAGAAAGAAAGAGAAAAGTATTGATGAAGATCATAATGATTATGAGATTACATATGTATATATCGCACATATATCTATGTATGTGTTGTTATATAACTTTGTGTGACATTATCTGAATTTTCTGTAGGTTTTTTTAGCTAAAGCCTTGTGTCCAATCACAAGTCATGCTGTAGTTCCGTGATCAATAAATTGTATCTAGAGGGTAAACCTGAAAACCAAGTTTAGCTTTGACTGTGAATCTAGTATCTTCGTAGCAGACATTAATTTAGTTGCGGCTCTTGTATAGGAGAACCTTCTATTAAAGATTCTGCCTTTAGTAATTCGTAATTAAGTGGTATTCTTTGAACTGAATCTCACAAACACAAAAAATTTATTGATTTTTTTCTAGAATTTTCGTAGACTTATTATAAGATATTTATATTGAGTTATCATAGTTTATTTTATAGGGTTATTATGAGTGCTTCTAGGGTTAATGGTAGGAACATACTGGTAGCGTTGCGATAGGCTTTATGTATGAACGTAATTGTTAACCACCGGTAGATTTAGTTTAAACTTACTTAGAATATGTAGACGGTTCTTGAAACACAGTAGATATCGAGTTACATTTACGGCTGCTACGGCCACTCGTAACCTATCTAGTGAGCCTTTGGGGCCTTTGGGGCGTGAATATTGCGTCCACAGTACGGTTTTCGACCAATTTTTTTAAAATATATATATGTATCACAAGGTATGTAGTTATCACCTCTGACTTGTTATTACCTACAGATACATTTGTATATTTATTTATTTATAATATACATATGTTCATATATGTGTACAATTTGTATGTATATATTATGTATGTATATATTATTATATGATAATGCCAAATTATACTATGCAACTGAGTTCATACCAGTTTTTTAACCGTGTAACTGACACAGTAGTCGTTGAAATTTAATTTGTGTGTGTAGTTTTGTAAAAGAAAAGAAAAATTCTTGTGACTTAATGCGGGTTTATACATAAACAAAGTAACAACAAAAAAACTGTATGTATAAGATGGAATGAAATATATGTCTAAGACTTATATGTATATTCTCTTTGCGCTTAGAATTCTAAAACCTCAGTGTCATAGAAATAGATAAAATGACAACCTCTATACATCTAAGTATGACCAGATAGGAGACGATGCTTAATTTAAAGATAGTTCTTTGTGTTCAGTCATTACGGTGTGAACTGGGGCAATGAACAAAGAACTCGAGAATGTACAATGTCTTACTAATATAATTTTTTTTCTATATCTTTAATTATATTTCAGATTTTTGTTACCTGGTTTATACCAGTGTATGGGTAACAAAACACAGTTGTTATAGTTAGGTAACAATCGGTATAATACTTCTGAGTTTCTTAGATTGGCTTAACATTGTTTATCTTAAACATTAAGTGAATATCAATAACTGTATTATTTGTCACTACTGCAGCTTATCATCCCTCGGTATAAATAATTTTCTAGAACAAAGCAAATAATTGCGCCGTTCATTCATACTGGTTGTTGGAGGCTGGAGGAAAACCGGGCAGAAAGAAACAATTAATGGAACAGACGTAAGTATAAGTCTGGTTTCGTTTTTCTTATTCTTGTAACTCACATTACCCTGACTTCATTCTTTTCCGTTTGATTGTTTTTCCATTGTTTGAGCGCTTTTTATGAAAAGCTTATAAAAAGTTATTATTACCTACACTTCAAATAGGAACAAGTTTTTGTGTAATTTGAAACGACTCAATTATTCCTATATGGAACATTGCTTCATTGCTTTGTAAAATACATGTTGCCTTATTTATTATTTATTCTATTAATATGTACAATTTATTTACAATTAATGAAAATAAATTGATGAGAATTAATACCGCGTCCTTATGTACTCGTAAAAGCTAAAACCATTCAGGAAGATTCTGTATTTATACACATGCTTAATATTATACTGAAATAACAGATTCAATTGAAACAGATTCATTAAAATCTATAATATAATTCAATAATATTTGTATCTAAACGTTTGTTAGATTTGTGTTCAATTACCTTGTTTAAATGTCTTAGGTTTCATACATATGGTGCTACAAAGTGCTACGCGCCGCACTTACCTTTGCTACGGAGATACGACTATCGTAGCCTAGATCTTTCCACATCTTTTATACTATGCATATATCATCATCATTTTTATCATGATAATCATGATCACCAATCCTTCCACCATTCCACACTTGGATACGGGTCTTCTTACAGAATTACAATTGGTAGGCCACAGTCATCCACCTTGGCCAAATGCCGCCAATACATATCAATATACAACAAAGCAATCAATATACATATTATATAATATACATAAAAACCACTCGTAGTTACTGGCGGTTGGAAAATTTTAACATGCATATCTTTATTGTATTAAGCAGAAACTTTCTCTTATGAGCGTCATAAGTAATTAAGTAGTCGTTTGAACTTCAGTATCAATATATACTTGTTACTTTTTATGCAATATTATTACAAGGGAGAAAACTTATTAACATATCGTATATGAGTAGTAAATATATGAAAAAAAATCGTATATGAGTAGTAAATGTATGAAAAAAAAATTCGTATATGAGTAGTAAATGTATGAAAAAATATTGTCGTATATAAGTAGTAAATGTGTGAAAAAAAAATCGTATACGAGTAGTAAATGTATGGAAAAAACAACTATCGACTTGCGGGTTTTCATGGAAAACTCTACAGGGTATTTTGCATGCCATTAAGATATTGGTTTTAATATTTATTGCTTGTTAACGGACATAAAAATACTCATGTCAATATGATTGCAAATTTGAAGGCTAGAAGCACAAAGAATAGAAAAGTTAGGAAAAAACATAGGTTAACATGGTTTGCTTCTATTATGAACAATGACTTAATAGTTCACATAATGGCTGGAGGGAAAATCGCAAGTACTCGAAACTGGTGTGCGGGTATGAAAATATTGATGAATATAAAAGAAGCATGTTACATCTACAAGGATAAAGATCTCGGTGTCTATCGTCTACTCCAGTAAGAACAATGCAACGTTAAGACGACAACGAATGTATGACTAGAGTATTGTGCTAAATGTACTATGGTGTGGACGGACGCACGGGCGGACAGGTGGACGGACGGACGGGCGGACAGGTGGACGGACGGGGAACGAAAAAAAATGCTTTTGTATTTTGCAAAAATGATTGTGAAAGTCGGTATCAGCAGGAAAATGATAATAGAGTAGCTATTTATTTTGCAGTTTCCAGTACGGAGAGAAATAATATGCATAGAAAACATTTAGCCATAGTAATTAATTAACTTCAATATATTTTAATTAGTCATTTTGTGTTGCAGTACACTAATATAAATGGTAGTTCCATGTAAATGTGTTGTGTTAAATTAAATTTTGTTTTGCCAAATTGTATTGTCGTAAGCAACGGCAAAGCTGTATTTTCCGTAACGGCGTAATATGTTAAATATTAATATTGAAGGATAATTTGCAATTTTCTGTGCTTAGGAAATAATTTAAATGTACGGTTGTAGTCATTGACCTGTACTTTTAAAGTATATATATACTTTTTATATATCTTCATAGGAAAAGATAAATATTGTTTAAAAATAGGCACATGCCAGTTACCACGTATAAAGATACACGATATTTTTGACCTTTGACTTCAAAGTTACGTAAATAGCTTACGATCAAAAGTAAGACTTGGAATCTCATCACTGGATTTATTTTATTAGTTCTATATATATTATTGTTCTCAATATATCACGTGCGCATGGAAATATTGAGAATTTAAAAGGTGTTATGAAATAAAAATCGGACGTTTGAAATATAAGGAGCGTTGGGTTCGTCTAAACGAGGGTGTATGCCTGAATTAAATGTTTTCTCCAAAACAAAGTTTTAATATAACACTAGATTACTGTATTATTACACCCTAATTAGAAAAGCCTTATAAGCATAGTTTTGGCAACGAAATCAAAACACATTTATATTCCTATAGTGAAAGTACGCTGATAAATGACGGTCCTAGTGTGAAACATTATCAGAACACATCCCACATGTATTACTACATTATAACGTTCGCGTGTTCATCCAATAAATATTAACATAACCTTTCTATGCATTAAAGTGTCAAGTCAAGTCGAATATCCATGAACTGTCGCTATTTTGATCGTTTCTTGTTCACAATGACTTGGTGTAACCAATTGAGTTGACCGAACGTAGACTCCAATATTATTAATATAATGTCGACTCCACAGATTCGTCGAACATTTCGAATTGTGAACTTTCGTGAACTTTGAATATGTGAATTCGAATTTGAGCTGTACGTAATCTATTATATTGTATCTAAAACATTATTTCTGCATTTCAAAAGTAGTTAGGATGTTACTGAATTATTATAAAGATACCTGATTAATACCTAAATGACAACTTAATTTGTTCGTGAGTTATAAATATGATCATATATGTATAAAAACGACGTGGATTTGTTGGAAACAACAGTGAATATTCATTTAATAGGCATGCGTGCTACTCCCTAGGTTACCATCGCTGAGATTGTAGTCAAACGTGAACCTATTACTGACAAGAAAATCATAAATATTCTATAAAATTGTAACAGTAAAATTATACATTTATTCATTCAAGCATATTATACAATAATAATTTTATATTTTAATGCATTTGTTCAACTTTGTATCCCTAGAGTATCTCTATATTTCTGTTATCTCACTTTCAACCTTTACGCTACGAGCTGCTACGAACTGCTACGATGCTACGAGGCTTTGTATCCCCGTACTAACACACCACTCAAGTAACCGTGTCATGCGAGTTATTAATGGCATAAGTGAAGATTGATTGACTAACATTGTTGTGTTGTAGACGCGTTACGGCATAATAGTTCGCAAGTGTCTCAAATAGTTCGTATTGAGTACTATAGCGACGGAACGCTTCACCCCCTTAGCTCTTGCAAGCGTTCCATACGATGTGGTGTAGTATGCAAGAACTTGAAGATAAGTACGTAACTACTGAGATGAATTTAACGTATGTACTTACAGTAAATTAATAGATTGTATCTAACTGGTGAAACAAGGCCAGTGTATTATATATTTTTTTATTTTAGTTTGTTATATTATATTAAAATTATTGTTAATTGATAAAATTAAAGCAGATTCGATTATACAGGCTGTCCGAACGCGTAGTTTCATTATGAACTATGAAGTCAACATCCTGTATATACCAGTGATGTCTGGTCGCGTGACTATTGCTCATTACTTACGACTTGTTTGTTTATGAAGACGCAAGCAAGCTCGCAACTTGGGCTTTCAGCATTTTATCGTTTTAATGCGCCTAATTGCTTTGGTAATTAACTGAGTCGATTATTTATGTTTGGGAAGTATTGTTTTTTTTGTATTTAAGATGATAAGTATCTGGCTGTTTTGATAATGATATCTTAGTAATTAAAAATCTAAGATTACCTTCGGAAGTTTGGGTTACAAACGCACACCGTTTCACAAAATATTAGACATCGCTTTTGAAACTGGTGAAGAAAAAGATCGTAAAGCAACCTGTAAATTTTAAAGTTCTCCACAATGTTCTCTTAAGCGGGTGAAGTTTTATAACACGCACTTGGCTAGTGTGGCTATTAGCGGCAATTATATATCTTAGTAACGCATCCGCAAACTAATCCTACATAAGAAGTCATATAATCTTTGTATACGTTTCGGAAGTTTAGCTGATTAAGACAATTCATCTCAAATTGATGTGCATGTTTTGTTGCGTCGTTCATCCCCTAATCCTCTATTCATTCATACTATCACGCGGCTCTACTGTCACGTTTGTCTGTATGGTTAATTAGTCTTAACTGGCTCGTTCATTACTACGGGCTCTTAAATCTTTACTGACCCATCCAGGGGTCGACTGAAATAGACCTCGCAAAACCTTACAAATCGTTAGCAAATTGCTCTCATATTAATATGTATACATTTTTGATAACATGTATAAGTTTAAGTATAAGTGTTGTATGTATATTAGTAATATCTTGGGATATTGGCACACACGTTCAGCTAATATGAAAGTATGCATCAAGAGAGTGGGTTATGGTAACCAGACAGCTGATGATAGACTTCATGTATAAATATAAATATATATTTATATAGATTATGTTTTTTCACTCTCAAACTCAAATCAAATACTTATGCGCATTACAAAATATTTACTCTGGGAGAAAATCGAATCCGCGATTCCCGGCGCAACAGCCAGGTTCACTCACCACTGAACTTACGGGTCAGTCAATTCATAGTCACATTCTTTAATACACATGATATATTAATGACATATATAAGAAAGTGGTATTTTATATGGAAATACGTGACACTATGTAGCAACCAAAAACATAATGTATATTCGCCTAGCTTAAAACACCATTAGCTGTTAATATTACCCCATTGTAGTGGACAACGAGCAATTAAGAGAAACTTACGTGAACTGAAACCGCAATTAATTAGATCTTCGAACTCTACTTTTCTATGTTTTCGCTAATATTTATGTTAGAAATGTGTATTATAGAACAGTAGCAATCCATGTATAAACGCAAGTACTATTTTAATTAAAATTCATCGAAGCTTATTATTATTGCTATAGTGGTTGTAAGTGCCGCTGCTTTGCTGCGGTCCTGGTTTCAAATTCTGTATCGAGTAATATTGCATTTTCCTAACACAGATTTTCTGGTAGGCAAGGTCGGAGTATAATAATAGCTTCAGCCCCTATTCCATAGACATAATCGTAACTGGTGAAAAGTAGGTTGTGTAATATACTTCTCAGTCTATCTCTTCGCGGATTACAAGCGTGGCGTTATGTTTGTTGCGTTACAAGTACCCTAATTACTATTAGGTACACCTATTTTGGTCTCGTATGTTAAAGTATGCATCTAATTGGTTTGTACCTGGTAAGAACAGACTAAAATATCCACTTTTGTTCCCACTTTAAAATGTTAGTAAATGTAACATCACGCCTGTGATTCCCAATAAGGTAGGCAAAGGAATGTATAACACTTCCACGTTTAACCAGTTCCACTTACGTCCCACTATGGAATAAATGGTGAGCCTATTGCCATAAGTTAAATGTTAGTAACTTTTATTATTATTAATATTATCCGAATTGGGGATTGGTGATAATTTATCTGTAACAATACTTCATGTTTTACAACTGCCATTACGAAAACGTATCAAAATTAACAACACTACAGAAAAATAACCTTTAACATGAAATAAAACTTTAAAGGTATTTGTAGAGACAGGTAAAGTTCATTTTTGCTTATATAAAGAGGTGCAAATAAATTTTAAGTCAACGGAAAGCCTTATTCACATATACCATGTTCACGCTAATAATAAACCAATTCTAACGTAAAAAAACACATACATATGCTGTTGTTATAAATGTAATGCAATTCCTTGGCTAACGGCACATTGGGTGATACCCGATATCGGAGTGTGTAAAGGAAAATAGGAACGAAAAAAATGTCATATATAGATAGAAAATAAATAAATTGCTAAAAAAGAACGTTTTACAACATCGTTGTTAAACAAAAGTTGCATTTTAACATTTACGTTGATAAGTACAACTCAGGAGATTTTGATAATTGAAACATTAAACATTCTATTGACTGCCTCGGAATTTAAGAGCTCCTGAGTTCAATCCCGGGTTGGGCAATATTGGATTTTTCTAACTTAGATTTTCTAGTAGTGATTCGGAGTCTGGATATGTACCTGGTGTATGGCAATAAATTTACCACCTATTCCATATTGAGATGTAAACGTAATTGGTAAAACGTGGGAGTGTTATTAAACATTCTAAGATCCGTTCAATACAGAGATACTCATATTTACGATTGAAAACACATGAACGATGACCACATAATATGCGGTGACTTGCGTTACCATTTATGTATACGTGGACAATATAAGTACGAGTTACGCCATCTAGCGGCTGCATTTACAAGTTAACGGGAATCGTTATAGCCGCGAGCAGTTTGAATAAAACATGCATTTGAAATATGAAACGAGAACAGCGCAGTCTTAATGCTCGTTTTTTCATCCAACTTTCCATCCTATGCAGTTTAACTTATGCATAGTTACCGTTGCAACTGGCTCTCATTCTTTACACAACTGTATTGATTCATATTTGAAATTGGAATAGTTTATAATATTGTAGGATATTTATGTGGTCAACGTATAATGTGCAATATTAGAACACGATAAGCGGACATAATATATACCGGATAATATACATATATCGGATAATTGTATATAGCAGATATAATACTTAAGGCATTAAGTAAGCATCGTTCCATCAACCGTAGACGTTAATGAGAAGATGCAGATGCATGCGTAAATTTTTCTATTTCGTACATTGCTTTTCTAAATCCTACATAGACGGCTAGTTTTATAAATATATTTGTGTATGAAAAATGTGTGTATAATAGAGCATTATAAAATGTAAATAACTCTAACAATGCAACATTTCAAAAGTTGTTTATTCTTCGAGTTTGAAAACTTTGTTGATATCCAAATTACTCTATCATTTTAAACTAGTAGTACATAGGTACTAAGACATCACTTGAAGAAATTTTGCACAAAATCGGTACTTTGCGCCGGACACCTGCTTAACAACAGGAAAAATCGATTCACTTATTAGGCATTAAGTTATAAAAAGAGTAACTCTACCAAAGTCATTTCATCATTATCATCAGCCTATTCCCGTCCAGTGCACGACACAGGCCTCTCCAATAATAATACGCAAAATAACTGCTAGTACTTTGCGTATAAAATAACTTCACCAACTTATAACCACACTTGTACACAAATATATTGAAACAAACAATTTGAGATACGGCTCTACAAAATTGTTATTTGTCACTGCACGCTCTGTTCGGTGTGCTGGAACAACTCGTTAGTTCACGAATACAATGTTTATTCAGTTCAGTGGACTACTATAATACTATTACAAACGATGATGTGTCGTAAATCGTATTCAATTCTACAAAGAGACCCATATTCAATAGTTGAGCTATGAAAGGATTGACGATACATAGGCTCATATTACTATACAGAATCCATTCGCGGTCAGATCGCCTGTCAACCACGAGACATTCAAGGCTTTGTCTATGAAAAGTGAACACTGGATAGTATTGAAGCTTCATTTAACTATCGACGTAAAATATCGACAAATTGAAAACAATAAAAATTTCACGGCTGAATTAACGTCTCCGAAACGACACTCGTAAACAGTATATTGGGCGTTCCGTCCGGAATCAGGACTTGGAAACCAATTTGCTGCGCTGCCATAATAAACTGAAATTTGTTCAGCAATCAAATCCTTTGTTATATGTGTTTATTTCGCAAATTGTGTGTATTATTCTTCACTTGACCGACAAATGTATTTTATCTTGAAGATGAAACAAATTACTTTTTGCTTTTTGATTTGCTCTGTGTTGATGTTGGCAAATATGGTACACCATTTGGATCTCCAAACCCTGTAGGATTAAACTTACTCTTGTAGGCTTCTCTAATAGGACTATGAGAAGGACTCTATGTAGTATTTTACACTGATATAATTCGAAAGTAAATAAATAATATCATAGGTACATACTTACTCGTACGTAACAAAAAAAAGGTACCTACCTTGTCGGCTGTAATCTCCGTAGAGATAGGCAGAGGCATCTAGTGCACTCCCATGTTTCACTAATTACCTTTAGGTTCTACTATGGAATAGGTGGAAAAACCTATTGCCAAACATAGGGAAAAATGCCCAACTCCGAAACATTACTAGAAAATTTAAATTAGAAAAACCAATACCGTCCGACTCAGAATTTGAACTTAAAACCTTTCAATCGCACTTGCAACCGATACAATTAACGAGGCACTCGTAGATGTAAAGAATCTGGTAACACGCACAATAATACTACACTAAAGTAGTTTATGTAATTCAATATGTTGCTCTATCAATGTTTTTATGAAAACTTCAGTCGGTTGTCCAATAATCGACACCAGATGACAGTATGTACCTAAACTAAATCACGTTATTGAAATTTTGTTACCAGTTTTCGTAAGTGCAAGCTGCAAACTTAAAACAACGGAAATAATTTATCAAGTTTAAAATAATTAACCATGCTATTTAACGCGGATTGACTAAGAAATCAAATGGCCAAAATCTTTGTTATACACCTTTAAATACCTCTTAAAATTTCTAACAAGGCTTAAAAACAATTATCTAATAGTAACAAGTGCTTCGGTTTGTACTTCCGAGATGTGTTTGTACTGAACGTTAAATTCTCAAATTGCCGAACGAACAGTAATTTAATTCTCACTTTTACGTAATTGTGGCTTTCTAAAAGGCATGAAACATTTAAAGTTTATTATCGTGATCAACCTCTCTATCTTGCCACTGTAGGATACGGGTCTGTATTCAGAATGAGACAATTAAGACCATAATTCGTCACGTTGGCCAAGTGTGGGTTCACAGACAAACGTTTGACAATACGCGGGCAGTTTTAATTTCATTCATGTAAAGTCAAACCGTAGCGAAGTTATTAGTTTTTGATTCAAACCACATCGCTCTAACGTTTCACGCGAGACGCGAACTTATTTTCAACTTTACTAAACGTCTAGTTTTTATTGACGCAGTAGAGACGTTGCTACAAAAAATTGTATAGAGACAAAATATTTTTTGCGGTTGGCGCGCTAGATTTTGTGCGGTGTCCAAAAGAGCGGTGTACCGGTTTGATGGTATGGTTGTTTTATCCATTTATATTCGTTCCGTTGGTATTTCGGTAGCGGTTAAATTTTGTCGGTGGGCACTAGATTGTTTTTGTTTCAGTTTTTCTTCGCTATGTACGCTTGTATTAAAATTTACATCATATCCTTGGTTACTTACCCCTTGAAAATAAATATACCATTTTAATGGAGTGAAGTATGCTCCTAGAACATGCTTTATCCATAACCCATGATTGACTAGTAGAGAATACCATAAGGCATTAAGTACGCCCTTATATACCTTAGCTTGAGGTGCTGCAAGTTTGAATAAGTAAATAAAACCGATATACATACATTGACTATTTGAAAATGCAGACGAATTCAAGCAACTTTGATCTCTTATCAAAGTTGCTTGAATTCGTCTGCATTGATTCTGATTTATACGTCTGATTTGTACGTAACGCCTTAAATATTTATGAAGTAAGAACATAAAAAAATGTGTCACCTTCATTTACTCGTATCATAATTAATTTTGTTTGGCAAACACCAAAACTGGACATGTATGTATATGACAGTCATATTTCATTGCTAACATGTTGACAGCAATTGAAAATATAAGTTTATAATAATAATAATAATAATAATTTATTTCAGATTATTAGGAATCCATAGTTTGTTAGTAAACATCAGTAACAATTTTTCATAATGGCTATGTTTGTAACAGTGTTTGTGAAATTTCAAAGCTTCCGATAGTCACTGCTCATCCACATCCTGATCAATGCGCATTGCGGCAATATTGTGGAGTGAGTTTACGTATATGTTAATTATATAGTAGAGCAATTATTTGTATACGTATTCGTATTGTAGAGCAAGGTATTCATCTTGCCACGTTACGAAAGGAAAGTAACCAGCAACAGGATGTACAATATATCACAAAAGTACTTAAACTGTTCCGTTCGTTTACTTAATATCTACATACAGTCCTGACGAGTTACACACTATCAGTATATGAAAATATATACTGTGTAACTATTGTGGTCCAAAACGGTGTATAGCTTATTACGCACGACTTCTGGTTCTGGCGTAAAGTTAAATAATTTGTTGCGGATTAAAACATGCACGTTGTATATTATAAGGAAATTTAATTTGCCGGTACTGACACCCGCATGTTGACTGCATTATCGCAAATTGAATGTCGAGCGCTGTGTGATTTGGCGTATCGCAATTATTGATATTGCGTTAATTAATTAACCGGGGTGTGTTTGGTTTTTTCTACCTCACATGAGTAGCTACCTTTGTATGACTACCTGTATTTAATGATCACAATGGAGCGTCCCTTTGTGCGTGATTAGGAATGTTCATACATGGATTTTAATAATTTTGTACGTTTTATGTGTTAGACTGTGTCAACAAAAACATCCTCCAAATTTGGCTATGAAATGTAAGTGTAGCATAGTATGAACATGTAGCATAGTATGAAATGTAAGTGTAGCATAATAGTACCAAATGAAAGAGTAGCATTTCGCTAAAGCTCTACATACATAAAAAAAACCCTAAGTGAATTCTATTCTTCTTTCTGAAGATCCTCCACAATCAGAAGATTAGAGGCTATTATCTGCTATGCTGATAATATCATAATTCGTTTCATTATTATTATTTAAGCACTAAATTTCTGTAGGTACTATATTAGATGAAAATCTTTTAACTGCGCCGCCTTTGAACATTACAAATATACCATAGAGTTTAGCAACGTGAGTGCGCTCAAGCTTGACATTGGCTGTCCTTAACAAATTTAAAATGAGCACACTAAAAATAGTATTTTCAGTGCTAATTGTTCTGATACTATTTTTGCTTTATCAATACAGGAGCAGTGGGGTAAGGTATCCTTCGAGTACTTTCAATATATTGTCCGATATATAGACAAAATTCTGAGATATACAATAGTTGTGTTTTAAACAATCTTTTGTGCTTTTTGATTATTCCAATGGTCTCGCCATGTCTGTTTATCATCCATAGAAACTACCAGAGCTGTCTCTACCCTTAATCTGCTGTAATATTGTACGTTTACATAAATCCGTGTTGCCATATCGAACATTTTAATTACCCAAATTCATGATTCGCTTATCAGATTCATAAACGTAATGTTGCCGTAATAAAATAACTTGCGTGACAACAAAGCGTTCGTGTTAACATAACGCTTATGGTAGCCATTTATATATAATAGGCGTTTTTAAGGTGCATATATATATGCATATATATTTAATCTGGTAAAAGAATAGTTTGGCCTTAATCCCTCACATTCTGAACGGAGACCCGCGTCAAATAGTCAAACGATGAAAGGGCTGATAAAGAATTTTAGTAGTAATCATAATAATTCTAAATTAATTACTAAAGTAAACACAGCTAGTATGTAATTACCAGCTAACGACGGTACGGTCCCAGTTGGGAAAACTATTCCTTCAATAACTCGGTGTAATGATTCGAAGTGTATAAATGAGGGAGATTTATCGCGACGCGAAAATGTATGGATCGATCTGCCGGCGTTCGCTCCATGAAAAGGTTGTTTTATCTTCCAACACATACATACATACATACATATTGTCACGCCTATTCTATTCAGGGGTAGGTAGAGTCTATGGATTTTAATCGGCTTCAGCACAACCACGCTAATTTTGTTTTAATCTAATATTCTATTTGATTGAACAAATACTAATTAATTATATTAATAACTGTATTTTAATGTAAACTTTATTTTTTTGTACTTAAATTAAAGTGAATACATGCCGACATATACATAAGTATTTTATGTGTACTATTGTACAAGTAGTCTATCAGTTGTTTGTTTACCATACAATATGCTCTTTGTATTTTGATATGAGACGATCGTGAGTAGAGATGCCCTAAGATAATTTGTTATTTCATTGTGTATTTGTATTTGTATGAAATTAAATACACTTATGTATACCATGTATATATTAGTGGGTACAACCATACGTAAATTGCAATATATCGCTACTCTATGTCACTACTTAGTGACGGATAATTATTTGCTAATCGTCGCTATTTATCGCTTTGATAAATTGTAATAGCTGCCATCTATTATATTTTATTGGAACTTCCCGTTACTATACTTTGATTATTTTCATAAAATAACATAACATTATGCCTATTTGTCCCCGAACAGGTAGGCAGAGGAGTAATATGCTTCCACGTCTCACTCTTTAAGTTATACATCCAACCATGAAATAGATGGTAAGTGTACACACCGAGCACAAATCCAAACTTGGAGGGTGACTACTGTATTTTTTTAAATCTTATTCTAGTAGTCATAAATATGATTACAACGATTAAATACCCAATTTGCATAATTCTTTCTTTCTCTGCCAACACAATGAGGGAGCTGGAGTGATAATATAATTTATTTCTCTGTGATGACACTACGACAAACATTATGTACCGAGAACTTCTGTGAATGTTTCGTAACTCACGTAACCGAAGTCGAGGACAAAGCAAAAGGCAAATGAAATATAAGCCGATTCGTAAGTTGAAAATAAAAACATCAATGCGATTGTCGCATAATATATGTGTCTGCATATTATTGAGAGGCTATCATATTTTATAATATTTTACAAAACAATTAATAAAACATGAATAATGAAAAGTTATATGAAGGCAGTGATAGCCTAGTGGTTTGCAATTCGACCTCTCACTCCGGGAGACCGGGTTCAAATCCTAGCGCGCACCTCTTAA
>DWFO01001385.1:0-16042 GCA_018246595.1 Mimoniades nurscia nurscia | reverse complement strand
TAACTGGTGAAACGTGGGAATGTTCTACATTCCTCTGCCTTCCTCTTCGGGGATTACAGGCGTGAAGTTACTTTAGAGGTTTATGTAACCTTATATAGTAAAATTGTTAATTAAGTAAATTTATTACTCTGTTACACACATTATGTATGTGAAGGAGAATCTGTAGCCCAGTGTCCATCCTTTCGGGGCAACACCGGTTTGATGTTATGGTAGGTTGAATACTAAACATGCAAAAGCCATATTATTGTATATTATTGTATATATTATGAGAAATAATAAAGATCTTAAACCATAAAACTATATTTGTATATAAAACGTTCCTACAATGCACTATATTTAGATGAACTTTAATCTATCAAATGTCGCTAGATATATTACCGATTTATCTCGTATCAGATCAGCGCCGACGTGGAGCAGCGGCGGGTCGCGCGCCCACGCCACCCTCCGCCACACTTGAGCCTCGTCGATACATTATACGCATGGCTCTATTTATAGAAATAGTCACTTCAGCTCAAGAACAACGTTAGCTCGTTAAGGTTATACGTATGTAGCGCTCGGTGTTCTCTGCCCACACCTAACGTACCTGGCGCGACGACATTAAATAAAAAAATTAATTCCAGTCATTAAGTAATTAAAAAAATTCATATGGCATCGTAAATGTATGGGTCGATTGTGTGCAAATACTCGAAATCGTGGGCGGAGTGGTCGGCGAGCAAACAGGGGAGGCTTGGAACACGACTCTTCAAATATTAATTGAGACCGATGTTTGCCGGAGCCTGGTAGCATTTACGACATATTACTTGACGTATGAGTACATACACACGTACCCGGTGCACATATACCGTTACTACATACGTCTGTGTAAATAATTTGCAAAAAAAACTGTGCTAGTTCGTGATTTACATTTAAAGCCCCCCAGTCCCGGGGGACTCGGATTCTGTTTCTTTTAAGTAATTATGTGCGTTTTAAAATTTATGTGTATATCCATATACGTAAATAAATATACACCCCGAGATTCTTCATTATATAAATTATTATATTTTCATCTTGACGTTAACGTCCCTTATACGGTAGGAAGAGAATTTAATTTGTTTTTCTTATTTAGTTTTCTTTTGCGCACCGCACCGCACACCCATCACCGCACACCCAGCGTGCAATACTCGTCTTAACCCTTCATAGGGCTAGATATTCATTGTCAGTCATTCACTCGTTTATCCTTTGTCTTTTCGTTATTTAAATTCATTGATTTACAGTTGAAAAAAATTGAAATTATTAAAACAGTACCTATATGTTTTTCAAAAGTGTTTTGAATCCAAAGTACCTATGGTGATGTAACAAGTGCACTAAATAAATACAAAAGAACCACGGCCCATATATAAAAGCTCATTTCGTTTACATTTAATAATTCTCCTCTCTGTTATAATAGTGTTCAGATATCAACCCTAAAAATTGCCGCACCTACGGGAACATTCCCTCTCTTTGTCCCTCTAAATATACATTACCGTCTACATACTCGTAGGTATATACATTCTGTCATATTTAAAAATGGAACGGCAAATACACGCGGAATTGTAAAAAAAATCATTTGATCGTTCACGTTGTCGTCAACGTAGAGGTCATATTTGTTTATGTTTGAAGATACGTTGAGACTTGTTCAATGTAAGAAACAGTACAGTATCGTATACTGGCTGATGGCTGATGCGTGTAGGAAAAGAGTGATAAGTGTAGAAGCACGTTAGATCTGCAAGAATATTCCGCATGCGGTGTAATCTGCCCACCCCGTAAGTCACCTGGCCATATGATATAACATTATTGTATACAGTATTTTAATAAACATACAATTAAAATTTTATAAAATAGATGATAATAATTAAATCTGATAAAATTTGGTTTTTAAAAGTAGGTAGGTACCTCCTTGGCCGCAATGTTAAGGATATATTAATACTTACATTTCCGCTTCACGCTTGCATTTTTATGAAATTTTCTGTGTTAGCACAGAATCAGAGGCATTTTAGAAAAGAATTTTTATATTTGTTTGAAATAAATGTAACAAGATGTCATAAGGGAATTAATGATTTTGACATTTGATGTTGTAAAAAAATATACAAGGTTTTCACACTGCGAGTTTATCGTATTCGTGGAATGATCAAATGTTAGAAACCGCCAACGAGTTGTAAGATTCTACCTCGTGCCTGTATCTCTCCGCAGTGATGCATCATAGAGAAGCATGTACAGATACTTGGCTGTGAGGGAAATCCGAGCTTATCGATGGAACTTACATTCTCTTAAGAAGTGAAACTTTTTTAAATAAATACGTAAGAATACGTTAAAACATTTATACGTCACCGTCCCATCGCAGCTAAATTACATTGAGCAAAGAATAAAAATCGTCCCACATAATATCCGTATAAATTTCGCAATCCTTCAATCCTCGGCCAATTAGAGCCAAGTTAAATGAATTTCGGAAATGTCAGTGTTCACCACTACATCCAAAACAATAGAGGCTTTGTTACGCCACAAAAGAGCCACGATTTCTTTGTATAAACCGCTTTTTGTGTAATAAAAATTAACAGCGAATTTAAAACGAGAGACGATTAGTTCATAAACAACTATGAAACAACAAACTTTGTAATTCAAATATGCACAGATATAATCGCAATTTAATTTCTACATAATTTTGACTGCCTCGTTGGTCGTGTTGGTTGCAAGTGCGACTGTAGATCAGGAAGTCCTGGGTCAAAATCCCGAGTCCGGGTACTAGTTGTTAACTTTTTCTAATTTAGATTTTCTAATAGTGCTTGAAGTCTCGATATGGGCTTAGTGTATGGCAATCGGCTCACCATCTATTCCATAGTGTAACGTTCTACATTCCACTGAATACCTCTTCATGTGTAACGTTAATTTCTATATAAATGTGATGCGTTCAATTTTTGTTCGTCTAACGTACGTACCTTTATGTCTTATAATGAACGCTTGAATTTTAATTAAAACTAGTATTTAAGTGGTTTTTTCTTTTGTACATGTCTATATTTCAATCTACCTAAAACTAGACTCGAACAGAATCACCTGAGTTTGTAGGTAAACATAACTACGGAAATTGTTTCTCCCACCACACTTTATTCTGATTTACGAGTAAGTACGATGCACTGTAGATTAAAGAGAATTCTATTTGAAACGATTAACTTAATCAAACGTGTAGCGATTGTAATCTGTTTTACACGAGTTTCGTGTAAGTACCTGTTGTAGGTAGTATCAAACCAAACCTTGATTTTCATTAGAAACGAAATCCGAAACAGAATATTTAGTTAATGTTCTAGGTTTAATACACATTTTATGCTTTTCTTTTACATCGCCTTCATAAATTTTCTTTATGTACCGATCCATGTAAGTCACACATGTATGTACATAGTATATGTATGTACATATATGTATCAATATGTAGGTGTACTGCGGGTAACAGACCGCGACTATAAAATCACTTAGAAAGTAATCTCTCTGATGGATTCTATGTAGCTAATACTTTTCTTTTTGCAATCTAGAACACTTTTATCCACTTTTAAAGAAAATTTTAGTTTCACCGCAACATACATTCATACTAAGTAAATACGCCAATGGATTAAACCATAGAACTTGTTGTCTCTGCAATAAGGGGCAAGAGCTTTCTATATTTGCAACATTTAAAAAGACGCTTTCAATATAGGTATGATCTTTTTTATATACATAATACAGGCATGTACAGGTGTGGATACGGATAATTACAGACAATTATGAGTAAGTATCTTGAAATGCAAAAAGATATGTACGCTACATAAAATGTATAAATAT
Source organism: Mimoniades nurscia nurscia (assembly GCA_018246595.1). Taxonomy (NCBI): domain Eukaryota; kingdom Metazoa; phylum Arthropoda; class Insecta; order Lepidoptera; family Hesperiidae; genus Mimoniades; species Mimoniades nurscia. The sequence continues at coordinate 12,217 of DWFO01001385.1, read as the reverse complement.
TTTTCCTTTAAACTATAACAATGCATTATTGTCATACGATCTTAAATAATGGAAAATATAATATGGGGTTGGTACAAGGTTCTTCTATACAAACACCGCATCATTCCCTCGGGAAACAGGATTACAAGAGTCCAATTAATCCTAGCTACTGAATGTTTGCTCGCCAATTAAATGGAATAATTGGATCAGTCCCGCAAGTCTATAGTCAATACACTGTTTATTATATTCCAATTTGAAGAGTAGGTACAGCGACGCAACTTATATTGTACCATATCAATCCAGTAACGGATATGTTTCACTATAGATACGAAAACGTGAGACATATCAATGTTAAGCAAAGTAAAAGCAATAAAAAGAATTCAACAATAAATTTTTCCAAAACATAAAATGTATCCTTGGATATTGATGTATCCGTCGGTAATACAGTGCAACGGTATTACAATACTAAGGATTGAAAGAGTAAGAATACTAGATGGCGTTGAAGAAGCTAGATTTCGAGATTTTTTGACAAATATTTTTTTTTCTTTCATAAAAAATATTTTTTTTTCTAAAAAGGATAACAACATAGAATAGTCTCAATGGACAGCAGTGTCACCAAATCATTTAGTCGGGCCTGACGATTTTTATCATGTTGTAATTGCATTGTCCTTTCAGTCGTCTCTCAACAGCTGGAGATCGTTGACCTGCGGCTGATTTAAACTTACAGCCCTTCCCACTACACTGTAACTTACACCTGTCTGCCTGAACTGCCACGTCTATAAATTTCCGCTTTCGAAAGTTCCATGCGAACATCCTATGCGACGATTCCAATAAACGTCGTAAACATTTCTGTTGGCTGATTAAACAATATAGGTATTGTTGTAATTGAAGTAACTTTTTTTTAAATTTATTTTTGGAACTTGTCGCTGCGCCACCACAGCGTCCTGTAAGAAAACGAAATCACACAAAGACGACACACGACAGTATCAGATGTACCTGAATTCGTATGTGATCCTAAATCGGCCAACTGGAAGTACTGGAACAGCAAACCGGCCGCCTCCGACGCGGGGAAGCCGCGACGACATTGAAAAACATTTATATAACATTGAAAATGGTCGAATTACCTTATCGTAAATTAATTTATTATTATTTCAACAAATTAACAATTCAAGGAAATTATTAATGGATTAACTATGTATAACGTTGTCCATTTTAAAGCAAGAAATAAAACAAATAAAATTATACGCAATGAATTTTAAAACTGATTAGCGATAAAATTGTTAGGGTCTTATTCATTATCTTGTACTGAGATTAACAGAATCTTTATATTATCTTATATACTATATAAGACTGTATATTATCTCTAAACGTAACTATTGAAAAGTGCCGCGTGGGAAGACTACACTTCTCTGCCTACTTCTTCAAGGATTACAGGCTTGCTGTTACGTTTGTATATTATCTTCACGATCCTTTAATATGGTTATAGTATATTTGTTTCATTACGTGGAACAGTACATTATTAGAGCGGTATTGAGGGAAATTGATATTTATGTCTTTACGGTAGACGTTTAATTTCCGATGTCTGACTTTTGAAAGTTACTTACGCGTGTGAGTATCGATTTTAAACCCATACCTGTTCTCAAACAACGCCTGTCTTTGCGAATTATATGTAGGGACGACACTCGTTAGGTACAAGCTGCTAAAGGAACTCCGGTGTCCGGTGCCGGCGCGTATGAATGACGAGGAACGTAGAAGAAGCCCGTCAGGTCTGTAAGGATAGATACATTTGTCACTGGATATTGTGTCTGTCCTATTATGGAATCGGTACCGTAATATACTAATAATAATATGGATATCAAAGGTTCTATTACCTGATGCGGGAAGCAGAGAACTGTTGCAAGTACACTCTCACGTTTTACCAGTTAAGTTTAACTGCCTACAGTGAACGGTAATATAAGAATATTACCGTGAAGACATAGTGTAAGTATTGTGGACTAATTTAGTTTGACTACTGCCTCAAAAAACTTGATTGTACCGGATAACTATGGGTTTTTGTAATGTACCTTTTAATACTCTCAGTTGCTAAAGCTATGCATAACATTGGGTATTACTGCATTGCAGTATACAGAGCCAATATCACTCTCCAGTCAAATAAACTCTCATGGGTCCAGAGCGACTGACGTTCATAATTGAAGTCATGTTTATATTTGAAAAACGAGTTTTCAGGACTAGAGTCGTGAAAAAAAGAACTCATATTTGGACGCCAGTGAAATTGAACGGCAGCCGTGAAAGCTTCATGAAATGCTATTGTCTTTTTGCTTCTGCGAAATTAAAATTTTATCGCTGTGTTCACATACCTATGTACACGATACGGACCGTATTATGTCAAATTGCCAACATAACAATGGAAACACGTTCCTCGCGACTGCTGCCATTTTGAACGACAGTTACTTTTGTCTTACGATTATTGAAACGGAAGCAGTTGGGAAATGTGTTGTAACAATTGAGCATGTTCAACGATAGATCGCGCGCATCGCATACCTAATAAAACAATGTTTTTGCTCCTGCAATTTATTTATTTATTCTTTATTGTTTTCTTAAAAAGGAATTGTGTAAGACGCACAAGAGCGACTATTCAAATACATAGTATGTTTTGCATACTTTTTATATATAACCGGATGCTAAACTATTTTTATTGTAAAATTATACTTGTGGCTGCGCCTGGTGATCTTGAGTTCTAGACCGTTAGTGGCTAATTTTGGCAATTCTGATGGTACAGTCAGCAGTGGGAAACAACTTTGGTCTTTGAATAACAATAGTTCACGTTTGCTAGAGGCCTTAGCATTTATTTAATACCAACTGATAGATGGACTGGCCGCCGCCTTGTGACTTCCAATCTGCACTGAAGCAACGTGGTACAATAACAGGTTTGCATTCCTACATTTGCGTCATTAAAAGAGTAGGTAAGTGTAGACACCAGACAGCGTCTGCTTGTAACGAGCTAAGCTGTTTTCATCTATGGATGTCATACATATAAAATAGTTTGATTTTGGAATATAAAATTAATATAAATTTTTGCACTAGTCAGTTCCGAAAATTTTATATTTCGATATTTAGATATTTACGAAACATTTAACAGTATAATATTTAATGGTATTCGAGTTGCTAAGATTTTTTCAAAAATAGTAACATACATATATGTACGTCCAACGATTTAATATACAAAGTGACGAAATTTAATACCGCCTGCTTAATATACTATACCATAGCGTCGATACGATGCCGTTCAAAACCCGATGTCCAATAAAACAAGTCTTTAATGTCCTGGCCGCGGACGGGCAGCAGCGACAGCGTGCCCAACGAGCGGATTATGGACAAAAACACCTGAAGAGAGTCCTATGTCCAGCGGTGGACTCGGACAGTATACGTATATCTATGTCTTTCTAGAGCCAAAACACTTATTCAGTCGCTAAAATCGACCGACGTTTCGTGAAATATGCATTAACATTATTTTCAGAAAAAAGTTAAATGCTATTTAATTTAAACGATGATTAAGTTTCATATTATTAACATCAATGAAACATCACAGTAACAATTAGATTATATATTTATGTATACCTACGAAATTATATTTTCATATTATATAGGTATGACTAGATTAACAAATTATCTGCAAACGGCAACTGAAGTTTAGCTCAATGGAACAGAAAATATTTATGTTAATCTGTAATAGTATATTAAATGGGAATTTAATTTTTGATTACGTAGGTACTGTAGACATCAATAGATTACACTGTCATTAAACTAACGATCGTCGTTATAGCTATGAATCAATTAAACGATTAGTCATTAGTCGTTGTTTCATGACAATTGTCACATTATGTGACGCATTGTGACAATTGTCATATCTTACAGGCAGAATAAAAATAGGTATTGTATATTATAGTAACGCTTCCTTATAATATATCAACATATTTAAGGAGTACAAAACAGTACACCCAGAAAACTGCACGTTTAGCATGAAAAAGCGTAACGAGGATGAGACCCGAAATTTTGAAGTGTTATAAAAAAGGAAGAAGAGCTATTGTCTCGAAATAGGTGTCTCTTACACAGGTCACAGCCGTCGCATGAAGTGGTACTTATGTCGTAAACTTAGTTAACCTCAGTGTCAAGTACTGTGGACTATTGTGGACAAATACCCACTGAATCAGCACATAGTTAACCGCTCGACTGGTTGTACGGGCAACATTGAACAAACCGGCACAATATTCCAGGTTCGATTCCCGGCCCGGAATATAATTGATTAAATGTAGTTTTCTTTTATGATTGACAAGCTGATGGCTTCCAAGGAAAAAACATTTATATGGAAATTACTGACGCAATCTGAACATGTCGCGAACACGTTGCGAACACAATTAATCGTAAAAATGCTTTTACACAATCATTAAATATTCGCTCTCATTCGATAATGTAATGTAATACACGTATTAGTAATTGTCGAAATATTTTCTACGTAGCATTTATATCAATATGTCCAATGGTGCTCGACATCGCGAAGTGTTCTGCCGGCGCTGCAGTCCGTTGACCCGGCGGTGACGTCAATGAGATGCAGTCAATATACTGGAGTCATTTGACGTATTTATATTTGACTGTTGCCTTCGAGAGTTGCTTCAAGAAACGTCATTTTAACTTTTACGTTCGATAGTACCGCGCGCGACTGTAGTTTCGACGAGATTATCAACATTGTTTGACTATTTTTTGTGTGTTTAACTAAGTATAATGTTTAGGATAAAAAGCAACAGACTATGGAATACCAAGATAGTTAGAGCTTGTGTTATGGTGACCTCAAAGCTAATAAACTATCTAATTATGAACATAATATCGTAACATCAACGCTGTGATCGCCGCAGTAATAGACAGAGGAATTTAGTACGTGGTGGTTTCATAAGTTACGTTTACGTTCCATTGTCTAATAGTGGTGAACATATACATACACAGGGCACAAATTGAGTCTCCGAGTTACTACAAAGTAGGTATTTGAAGTGCTAATAACCCAATATATCCGATACTTGGTTCAAACTCAGGACCTCTCGATCGGCAGTCACGTTTGTAATCACTCGACCAACAGGGCTGTCATGATTATGCATATATACATTTCTAAATATATACTTATTTATAGTTAATTTGGCATGCCTACACAGTTTTCGGAAATGTCATCATTATGTATAAATATTAGAGGTGAGTAGGATTGTAACCAACAACCGTCCGGTCAGGTGGCTGGGTACTCAACACTGGAACAGCAGGCCGAGTCGTAACGCCGGCGATCGATATGAAAGTAATGAGAGTATGTGTAAGGCGTAATAAATGAAACAAACAAAGAAGGAGTTGTTTTTACACTAGCTACACAAAAAAAAATATACTAAATTAGTCTTAAATCCGGATACACAATAACTGCTATAGAAGCAAGTTAAGAATAATACACCTGTCAAGATTGTTTGAACGACGTATTTTCAATTCGAGCACGAACGCCTAATATTAAATTGTACCGTAAAATGCAAGACGAATCTTTTGTTCCATTATATCTGTGTTTGCTCTTAGAAGTGGAAATTTTATAGCTCTTTGTGGGTAAGTTACCTCCTACCAGGCCCCAGCGTCCCACATCAGTAAATGGACTCTTCCCACGCATTAGTAAAAACTGTATAACGCCCACTCAAAGTGTATTTGTATTAAGCTACAAATTTGCAGTAAATTTAAGTTAACCTTTTGAGAGACAAATCCCAAAGAGCCATGAATGAAGCCTTTTAATATTTATGACTTTTAGATACCGTCATTTTTGTTTTTAAGTATTTACCAGTGTAAAATATACTTTTTTAAAGTAAATGCTCCTTAAGTCATCTGGTAATTTTGGATACATGATTTTATAATTTATTATTAATTAATAAGGTATAAACGATCACATTTACCCAAAAAAAAATTAAAAAACAAAAATGTTCCGAGTAATTTTTTTTGTACATAATGTATTCATAATATATGTATATGAATTTACTACAAAGAAACTCAAATACAGGTGTTGTAAAGACAGATAACGCTAATACCCACAGATTAATTTTTATCATTGCAATAAGTAACTAAATTTGTAAATGTCAAACATATTATTAAACGTCCTGATAACGCTACCTTGAAATATTATGGAATATTTACAATGGAGAATTACGATTTTATAAAATCTGTAATCACCGCTTTATTAAAACAATTGCTTATTTTATAAATATAAATGACCCTGTATATGAATAAGTATAAAAACTGGAAAAGATTCAATAAAAACTATAAAATACATTATTTGAAGCTATACAGTTTGAAACAAGACTTGAGCAATTGTAATTATGTTCCATCACCTTTTACCTTACGGCATACCTACTTGTTTTCGGTTATTGCGTTGTTCAATGGAATGTAATATCGCCTTCCTGTTCTTAGGGAGTTATTCATGTTACATTTTAATTATAGACACCTACTGACCGCCTGCCAACATTAAACAACAACGTGGAACACGGAGAGCATCGGAAATATTCGAGTGATCAGGGTTCAGCGTTCGGGAAACTGGACCACGCAGTAATGGAGCGGATTCGAGTTGTTCTTGCGAAAAATTCTTTATTTAAACGCACTACTTCTACATTATTTAAATTTGGCCTGAAAATGTATCGACTTATTATTTATTATTATATCTTGAACATGTCGATTGTGATAATAATTATCATTGTTAATATCAACGAAAAAACTTAACACATCTTTTTAAGTAATGAAATCGCTTTATACGTAACTAGGTTAATTAGATAATAATAAAGTTAATTTTTAAATCAAATTAATTTAATTAAGCAGCCGTGAAGTGAAAACTTATACACGATATATTAAAGTCACTACATTTGAAAGTAATTTTTAAATTAGCTCATGTTTCATGATCTCCTTCCTACGTTCAGTAATTATAAACAGTTTTTTTATCGACCGTCTCCAACTTTTGTAATGTATTAATGTTTCAAGACTTTCAAGAGTAGAACACGAGTCAGCGAACGGCAATAGCGTATCCAATTTGATTCCTTTTTTATTAATCAACATTATCAATGTATTTATTTTTCTTAATGGCTTAGTTTCGGACGCATGGGGATGATCTTTTGTGTTCTCTATCATTTTTGCGAAACAATTAGCAAAAAATTTTTACACAACAGGGCTTCGTTTACATGCATGGTGACAACGAACTTACACAAACTAACAGCAATAATTTTCTTTGCTTGATTAGAATTTATAAATGTGCAAATCACGTTTACAAGAAACTATGATAATCCAATTGGCGAGCAGCTGAAGACTGAACCCAGTGGCCGAAGCTGATTAAGTCTGCGAAGCACGAATCTCTGTAATGAGCCACTGACCTTAGAAAGAGATTATATGAACATATTTAGAAGCCGAGATCACACATATGATTAATCATAAATTTATTTCCGTACCTATTAGATGTATTTATTGGTTTATAATGTTTGAAGGAATTATAATTTTAATTTAAATGTTTAATTGACTTCCTCGTTGGTTGAGTGGTCCTCGGTTCGATTCCCGAGACAGATATCGATCTTTTTACCTTAGAATTTATAGTAGTGGCTCGAGGTCTGGATGTGAGGCCGATGTGTGGCAACAGTGCCACCACCTACTCCAAGGTAGGATGTAGAATTTAAAAGGTGGATCGTGGAAGTGTACAATACTGCTCTGCTGAATCCTTAGGAAACCTGCAAGCGTAGAAGATTAAAAAAAATAAAGAAGAAAGAGAAATACTGTCATTACGTTATTAATAAACAAACCGAGATAAGGAAAGTTATGAAACCTTATAGATTAAAATACATATATTTCATCATACTCGTATATTATTAAATGTCATGTACTTACGAATAGTTTCTTCGGCTGCACTCTTTCTTAAGAATCCAAGCTGACCATAACACACTCCTGGTGGACATTACCACCCTGCCTCAGTGTTTATTCATAGTGACGTCTACTACTTAGTAGTATCTTGAAGCCTTCCGATGAAGTGTAAGGATTATTACCTAGTGATTACAACCACGACCGATTGCTTATCGTATCATTCAAAGCACAGAAAAATTTAATGAAAATTTTAATTGAACGAAATAGAAAAGTGCTGACTGCATCCGACGTTACTTAACTTTACATACCTAATACTTTCCATCCAAAACCTCGTCTGAGCTACGAGCGCTTTAATGGTAATTGTATGTTATATAAATATACATATTACATAGTGTGAAACAACGCTTCATACTGCTTACGTCACCGTGATTCTGCAATAAAAAAATTCGCGTCGCTTTCATGAATGGAATGTATACTAAACGTAATATGTTTGAGGAAAGATATTCACATAGGTATTTACTGTTAATTATGGGGCGTTAAATCATTATAAATAAATAAATAAATGAAAGAGTAAATTTGCTGCCTCGGCCGTGTTGGTTGCAAGTACGACTGCCGAACGGCAGGTCTTGGGTTCGATTCCCGGGTCGGGCACTACTAAATTTTCTAATTAAGATTTTCTAGTAGTGGCTCGGAGTCTGGATATGTGCCCGGCTCACCATCTATTCCATCGTGGGACTTACAAGTAACTGGTGAAACGTGGGAGTATTCTACATTCCACTGCCTACCTCTTCGGGGATTATAGGCGTAATGTTACGTTTTTTTTAAATCCTAGTATATAAAAAGTAGAAATGACTCACAATATTTGTTAAAATTGAAATACTAATATTGTTTGAAATAACCAGTTAATACGAATGCAATGAAAAACAAATACCTAATTGTTATAAAATTTATTTTTATTAATCGTTTAATTTCCTATTCACATTCATTTACGTTAACGTATTCATAATAAGTGTGTTCTTACACAACGTATTCTTAAGAGAAGAAGCATCGAGAAATTTGATAGATGTGAAGTTACAAGCAACTCCGTTGGCGCCTGGGTGGCGGTCGACGTTGCCCACCTTCGACCCGCGATGGAACACCTGAGCCACGATAAGCGGAGAAACTGTGACTATAAATGTTCCTGCGTTGTTCTAAACCTATCTCATCTTGATCATTCGCCGTGATACAGTAATGTATACGGCGACACTTTGAAATTGACGGTGGTGTGAAATTCGCGCGAAGATAATACTTTAACTCCCAATTAGCATGCGGTGTTTGTTATAAATGTTTGATAATGACAGATAGAGAGAGAGAGAGAGAGAGAGAGAGAGAGAGAAACAGATATATAGTTGTTAGACGGAGAGATACTTGTAATACCTACTGTGTAAGCAGAGGCATATAATAAAATATTTATAAATATCTTTTTAAATACAAAAATTTAATACCTACCGGAGTTTGGTAGTTGTTTCTTCACAGCCTTTTAATGATAAAGTTTCGTTCATTCTAACATAAAAACCATATCCAGTCGTAACAACGTCTGTTGCAAATATGATAAACAACTTATCGTCAGCTGGTTTAAACACCTTGCTACAAGTAACATTGCAATGAAATAGTAGTTTTATTCTATCAATTAGCGTTAGAATTGTTGTAATGGAACGTATTTCATGACATTTGTGTAGCCTTTGAACCTTTTGATATAAGGTCATCACTGTAATTTATCAAATGGGCGAAACAGGCGTGTAGTGTACATATCGCGATATTGTCGGTATACATTAAATGTATAATTTTTTTATCATTGAGTCCGATGCTAGCTTTCGAGGTTTTTTAACATAGCTATTATTGAGTGATTAAGTTCAAGTAATTTCCAATTGACGTTATATAGAAGTATTTATCTTATGCAGTCTTATGTATGCGGGCTGACTACGCTATACCGCGCTCTGCCATCGCCGGGCTTAGTCGCCTCCCACGATACCCTGTATCTCGGGGCTGGTCGGGGAATGTATTCTTACTCCGGCCTTTACGGTTATCTTCACAATGAAAATAAATTATTATTGAACACTGAAACCGTAAATAAGAAACGAAATGGGTACCTATATTTTTTTAATTAACTACGACGTACTCAAAACCATACTTTTGTTGAAGTTTTATCGTGAAGTTTATAATTACCTTATTATAATGAAAATAGTCGTATAATATGCAATATATTTCTAAGGGACGAGGATCATAAGAGCTATGAATATTTTACATGTCATAATGTGACATTTATGTCCCAGGTGACATAACTCACGTCATGTAACAACGCTTTGTGAGATTGGTCTTTAATTACCTCTTTGCCACATACAGTTCTATAATTAAAACAATAATTAGCATTTTAACGGTCTGCCGCTGCAATAATTGTGCATTTTCAACATGTTTAAATTCTCCGTGAACGTCAGTGTCTGTCGTAAATGCGAATAAAATTTTATTTCAGTAGTCATAGTACGCGCCTCACGATGCGCGCCTAAAGATGGACCGCATCAATACGAATGACATTGTCTCTTAAGTCGCTTTTATATATTTTTAATCCACTGCATTATGGTGTACTCCCAAATCCGTACCGCATCGTACTGCATCGTAATTCTAATCGTTCCTCGTCGCGCAGTAATAGCTGCGAGGCGTCAATATTGTTCGTACGCTATTCATTAAAATTCCAAGCAACCTGACCATCTAATGTATAGCAATCATATTAATCAGTACGAACGCAGCCTTACAATCAGACTATAACTGTATTCAATTTTTGTGATTTAAAAGAGTGCTGGGAGTTTTTTTCTCCGGCTTTTTTCTCCCGGTCTACTATAGCCTAAGGGCACAAAGGCGAAGTACAATGACTAAAACATGACCTTCATTGAGTGTATGTATATACCATATAATGAATACAAGAATTTGAATTTGAATTTGAATCAACAAAAACCCACCAATCTGAAAACAGCCTTATTTGAATTTCCATAAACATAGCGGCTATTGGTAAAGGATTTTCGTATAACTGTATTAGATGTGCCTACGTTTCAAACAAAGCCGGTATAACGGTATGAACATGTGTTAATTGGCAAGAACGGGCAAAAAATCGTGCCATTGTTCGAGTACCGCTACGACCGCGACTCGACTTTAAGGCATATAACTTCTGTAACACGTGTTCTTCGTTGTTACGTGTACGGCCGTAATCGTTACTTGAAGCGTATCATGATGCCAAAGGTCAATTTTAATGATCACAATTTTTGAATCGGTAATGTTCGTACAACATAATGTTCGTTGGGTGTTAGAAAGCGTATAACAACTACATAGTGTGTCCATCGGTAGGATCATCGATATCGATATTTTGCTCGTGGACACTGTGCCACAATAGTTTGTAAATGTTTGACGTAAATTAAGAAAGTACTATCACCAGGGATGACAACCGTTTAAACAATTAAAAGCATTGTATCACCATTAGATACGAGTTTCGTTTTACAATGATATAGGTAAGACCACATTTCTCCAAGTAATCCTGCTAAGTATAGGATTAAGTGACTTCGTATGCTTTAAAGAACAATGTAGAGAATTTTAAAGGATGTTGATTTCGTTATGCTGTTTTGGTTCATACCTGTGACATCTGATGTTCATATAAGAACAGACGTACTCGTAATTTTGTCTTAGAAGAGCATTCCGGCATTTGAACTCCGACTCCGAAGGTTTAAATTTCAACCAGTGAACTGTCACTACTCATGTGATTATCGGGTATTCGCACCTCGAAGTAATTCAGTTTCTTCTAAATAAACTTTAAACTTAAAACCTTTTAGCTAACAATACTAATTACAACTGAGATCATCTCCAAACACACCATTACCATATTGACACTTTTCACTCACGATCGAAATTCTCCAAATTAAATAACATAACCATAAGTGACGACGACACGCTTGTATGCGATTTTCTATCGTCCATCTCAGGAAAAGAGGTTTTTATCGCTTGCATTTGTATTTTATTTTCTCTGTAATTAGACGTATAATCATATAACATGCAGTTGATTCTAATTCCTTTGTTCACCGGAATTAGGCGGATATTTGTTTGTGTGCCATCAGTATCAGCTTTTAAGTTGCTTCAGTAAAGTCTGCACGCAAATTCCGAAAGGCTGATTGATGAGGTTCCTACATGGCGTCATTAAGAGTACGTAGTGTGAAATTGTAGAACAATTTGAGTTTTTGTATGACTTACTATATTGATGCTCATTGTGTATATGTGTGTGTGTGTGTGTGTGTGTGTGTGTGTGTGTGTGTGTGTGTGT
>DWFO01001384.1:0-16046 GCA_018246595.1 Mimoniades nurscia nurscia | reverse complement strand
AACATTAAGAAGCGTCCTTAAATATAAGGAATGAGCCTTCAAAAGTAAGAACTCACTTTTATTTCCACCTCAGTGCTATACAAATTTATAATAAAAGTTGGGAACCAATTTTAAAATATTTTTATAATAACGACTGTAATAATAATTACTTACGTATGTTACATTCTACAAATAATTCTTCTTATTTGTTTATTCTTGGCAGTGCTTGTGGTTTTATGGGGATGGTACGATTGAGGTCCATTTTTCCAAAGAGCAGTTCTTAAAATCCGTCTTCACAAGATTCCGTTCCTGTTGCAAAACAAGGTATAACCATACATTGCATTTATGTAGTTACGATAATGTCCGTACAATTCCGACAATTACACTTATAACGAGATTACTACATATAAATAGACGTATGAATCATACTTCTATGTTCACAAATTACGTGATAATCTGATTACGTATGAGGTAATCAGATAATCGCATAATTCACAACGCTATTTTAAAGGAAAGAAACAAGGATACCAAATGCTACTGCAATCGACCGCTAGACTAGTTCTACAAAGAATCGAGAACCGAACGGAAATTGCAAAGCACTATTCATGTAATCCAGTGCTGACTGCATTTGCATCGCTTTGCGTCTCGCAGCAGATTATAATTGTTCCAGCGTTTAAATTGTATTACGTGTACAAATTAACTAAAACTCTCCACTCTGTTTATTCTCTACTGCAAAGTGAGTAATATAACTTGTGACATCACTATTTCCCCGAGCACCACTTCGTTCAGCCATCGATTCGAAAGGATTTCTCTCTAAGGTGACGTTAATACAATATACATCGCGTTTTCCACGTCGCTAACAGTATTTCTAAATCGAATGGTGAATAGTACCTATATTCAATTCAATAGTACCTACCTATATACTATTTAAGGCGATATTCTTGATTCTGTTAATTTCCATTGCCTTTACATAGCTCAAGTTTCATTGTTCCATACGTCCATTCGCAATTAATCCTTTACGAGCTGTATAATTAATTAAAATGTTTAATTGATATATAGTGTACCTCAATGTTCTTCGAGACGTGTAATGTAATAGGAACCTCGGGGATATTATCTCGCCCTATTAATCGTTGTTTTCCGTCTCGATTTCTGATCCAATTATCCATCTTTTACGCTATCAAGGAGTCCATAGCTATTGTTCTTTATTTCTTTTAAAACATAATTGTGTGGTTGATAACATGATATGCTATATGTATTGTATAATATATGTATAAAACCGGGTTAAATATTAATAACAGAGGAAGAATTATTGCCAAGATGGATGCTACCACGATAGCTGGACGATTGTTTGAAGGTAGGAAATTGAAAATATCTTATATATGAATATAGGTACATATATAAATACATTACAAATGGCGCTCATCAAATCAATTTTTTGTAGTTTATAAGACTATTATTCTATTTGTAAAAAGCAGAAGGACGTATATTCATATAGTATATGGTCGTAACCTTTATGAGGAAGGCTACTATTACATACCGAAAAATCCCAGGGGATATTGGGATATATGTGAACATAGCTTCACGCGGACATAATCATAGTGCCCTCTAGTGGCATGCAAAGTACAACATTGTAATAAAATACTGATCGTATAAAATTGAGAGCAACGGGTAGTGATGTGACTGTAAAGGGACATTCTAGTACATAACGTAACATCACGCCTGTAATCCCCGAAGAGGTAAGCTGAGGAGTGTAGTACCTACACTGCAACGTTTCTACGTTTAAAAGTATCTGGTGAAACGCGCAAGTGTACCATTTATTACATAATGTATGTAATATGAACATACATACAAATATGTAGCTTTTAGGCACACTCCCAATATATCTTATTTTATTAACCATGTAGTATTTTGTTTCAAAAGCTCTCTGTTGCTTTTTAAAATTTAAAACGTTAGAACTCTCACAAAAGACGTAAAATGACGTTTCGAGATGTTTCTTCACTCGTGCCGCGCCGTCCGCAAAGATTTACTTCGAAAGTGCGATGATTGCAGTTTGCTTTGTAGAGTGCATTGCAAATAGAAGGTATGCGAAACACACTGGTGAAATATAAACGAGTGTATTCGAAAAGTGGCGGGAGTTCCTTTTCTTTCTTAGGAAAATTGCATTTTTATTATTTCCCTCAAGTTTTCGACGACTGAGAATTTTTCAACGACAAAGCAAAGTCAAAAATGCAGTTAAAGAAAACTGAAGTAAATTCAGTTTATTTAACCCTGCGACCCTTACACCTAAACTAAACTAAGGCAAGTTACACGTCAATCGGTCACAGTTGACTTCCTTGAGCACTAACTTAGTTGGGTTGCCTTACATTTAATTGGACGTTGCTCATCACATTCTTTCTTGTAATCCTGTTCATCAACCAAATCTCTAAACATATTAAATTCTCTACTCTTTTAAAACTACAAATCGACCCTACCTGAATTAGAAATCATATATTGTTTGAAATGATTTAATTGTGTGTGTGATAAAAGTGTTGTAATCAACCAATTTTGAATAAATGATATTTGAATTTGAATTTGTGGACTTGAATATCTAATTGCATCCTATTGCCGACTTCATTCGTTTCCCATTTCAATACAATACAAAAACAAACGAGATAAAAAAAAATCAGTTTTCTTCAACACATGATATAATAATGAGCCATGTTTAATATTTCATTCGCACAGTTCCAACAAAAGGTTCCCTAGAATATAAATCTCTGTATCAAAAGAACTACATTGAAATGCATAGTTGCAATTTATTTGACGGACCAGACCCGCGCAAGTAAACTGCTGAAAGCATATTCTTGTACGAAGCTTCTTTCATGACGCTTTATGTTATTCGGTTTGTGGTGTTTGCACTTCGAAAATGTGTGCTCAGACCCGTTTCACGTCAAGTGTTTAGCCGGTATATAATATAATCGGTACCTAACCTAGTTTTTCTAATTGTTCTGCAGCATTTACATTACTTTGATGATCATTTTTACCTACAATTACATTTAATTCTTGTCATACTTAAAACCTTTGCAGCTAAAGAAATTAAAGTGTTGACGACTGTCTAGATTGCAAGCGATGTCGAAAATAGAACAAAGGCGAGGTCGGTTGTTTATATACGTTAACTACTAATATTACTCTGCTTCTAAGTCCTTCTCCGAGAAAACAGAAGTATCTTCTCGTTTAACCTCTCCTAATTATTCTTTGCACAGGAATATAATTATGAAAGTTTTATGAGTATTTACACACGCCTCCAGCTTTTTCCTTCCTTTGAGACTTGCGTGTTCATTAGTGTATGCTGTTTATAATGGAATATAATTATCTGAATTTAAATTTAAATTGCTTGCTGACTGTACTCTGAACTGTACCTGACTGCCCGTCGGTCGAGTGGTAACGAGCGCAACTGCTGATCAAGAGGTCGTGAGTTCGATTCTCGATTTGGGTATTAACGAATTTTCTTACTTGAGTACCTCGGGGTCTGAATTTGTGCGCGGTGTACGACAATATGCTAACCACCCTCCACTATGGGACGTATAATGCCACTGGTGAAACGTGGGAGTACCTACTCAACAATTCTAACCTGCACATCGGGGCTTACAAGCGTGAATGTACGTTAAATTTAAAGTCGTTACGAATAAAAAGATTTGAGAAGCGGCCAAGTCCTGTAGTTGACCGATAAATACGAAGTTCCAATGTGTATTGAAGCAATGTGGCGGACTATATAATATATTATACTCGTAATCCAAACATATTATTTGTTTGCCAAATGATACATTTTCCTTGCATGAAGATAAAATTTTCTTTTATTATTGAATCTTTCATTTTATTATTGACAACAATAAGTCATAATGAGATATTAAGCGATTTTGTTTTTGTTTGATTGGGCAGTGTTTTTATACGACCACCATTTTCAAATCTTAATAACTATGCGTGTATGACTATATCAAAAACATCGATTCAGATTATAAATTAGCTATATCTATAATTTTATCTAATATCATGTGACTCATTAACAGGGTGTGGCATTTTAGGTGAAAAATAAAAGCGTACCTACATACTCGTATAAACAAATCTAGGTTAAACAAACTAGAAAACAAATTGCATCCGTACGCAGTCCTAGCTACGGTTTTTAACGCGACAAAAATACTAATACGATGTTTACAATGCACCTTGCGATACCGCAGTCTTGATTGTTGGTAAAATGTCTTGGTTAGAATCTAGACACAAACAAGTCGAGAGTTATATTAGGTAGTTCAAAAGTTACAGTGACTCTAAATGTGGATACGAGTACGTGAGCAGTGAACCAAGTGTTTGGTGGCCAACTGTTACGTAACAGATAAACCGAAGTTACGAGTATATGTGTCCTGAAAATAAACAGCAGTTGATTTACTCGATAAAGGAAGTAACGAGTGCAGGAAGCACTGATACTGAGTAATTACTAACTCGCTATTTGAAGTCGGCGATCTTACATTTTCGAGGGAAAAGCTATATGTATTATTGGAATTCAAATTTCGAAGGCAACCGAAGCAACTGTCTGTCTATCATCTGTGTTAATATTATATCAATTGTGAGTTTTACCATCGTCATGTTATGCCAGTCTTAGCGAGAGCCTCCAACATCGATTACTACACGTTTTCACGTGTAATCGATAGTGGGAATTACCATGGCTACTGTAACGCAGCTAAAGCATTTCAATCGCGGTCTTCGAGTTTTTCTGCAAATTTTTTCAATTATCGAAGAAAATAAGTATGTAAGAATATAGGTTCTTGGCATTTAGTGTCCTCTGCCTATTCCATAAGGTACCTGGCGTAATAATGTTACTGGTGTTTTCAGCTAATAGGTTCAAAATTGCTAAACTACCGCTGAACGACGCCATTAACTCAACGTCGTTTGAAAAACGTGGAGTTAGCTTCAGGCTATCCCAGTTATAACTGAATCCCATATTGGTACGCCAGTCGCTGGATAATAATCTGGTTTCTTTTGCTCATTCATGAAAATGTTTATTCGTATTCTTTTCACTGCCTAATGATTTAATTGAAGCGTGTCTCACGATTCACTGCTTAGCCCAAATCATTTAGATCATTTAGCTTTGTCGGTGTCGTTTTTTTTTGCTTCCGCACTTTTCAACGGGACAATCTGAATGCTAAAATTCGCAGTCAAATAAAATCGTAAATGGAAATTTTTTCTAAAGCCAAAAGCCACGTTCGCTGCGACACGTCCAAGGAAATGGCGTAATTTGATAAATAATCGTCTAAAAGATAACGGGCCGCTTTTTCCTGAGAAAACAGTCTGCTCGACTTGTAAAAGAACACGCTATATGTATAAAGATAGATCTGATCTGTTGTCGTTGTAAAGAGTGCATTTTTAATATTAGTTTTTACCGTCCATGGCAAAATGTTGTGCGGAATATGTTTTTCAAGAAACATTTGTATGAAATGCTGTGTAGTAATGACTGAAGGCTAGCACTATTATGTTACTAGCAAACAGTAATAATCTAGCGTTCATGTTTAATGGTAATTATGAATACCTACTGTTTTCAGTGGTGTATTTTTTCTGTAACCTCAGTGTAACTTAATGTTTTTTGCAAGTAAATTAATATAAAATTGTTTCGAGTGTCATTGAAGCCTCCAAGGGTAATCGTAATAAATTAACCTCAAGGCTGAAGTGTAATTAAGTTAAGACTTGCAAATTTAATTATTTGAGTCCTGCATGTGAATTTAATTTAAAAAGGAGTTTTCGATAGGTATGTTTATCGGTATGAAATACATAAACGTAACATTAGGCCTGTAATCCACCAAGAGGTAGGCAGAGGAGTGTAGTACACTCCCACGTTTCACCAGTTACGTTACGTCCCACTATGGAATAGGTGGTGAGCCTATTGCCATACATCGGGATTCCAGATTCAGAGCGACTAATAGAAATTTCAGCTCAGAAATTTCCAACATCATTGGGACTTGGGATTCGAACCCAGGATTTCTCGGTCGGCAGTCGGCGGCAACCACTCGATCCACGAGGCAACCATTTTATATCAAATTGATTTTGTAGAATATGCCCTACTAAATACCGTTCTAGCATGACTACTTTCGTTTGAACGGCTTTTAAAGTGTTTATCTTCTTCATGAGCAGTTCAAAGAAAAAAAATTGCCACAGCGCCTATAAAAATAACGGTTTCACTATTGAAATGTGTAAATTAACAATTACAAACATACTTTAGATTGAAGTGATCACTATTCAATCATTTGTGCATTTGTCTAATGAAAGGAACACTGACGCGGTTAGATTTTTGATTATAACCGTTAATAGTAAAATTTTGTGAACGTTTATTATGTACTTGTTCCATGGTTGAATCTTAATAGAGGTGTGACGGTTTATGAATCTCTCGGTCGCCGGGTGGGCTGCATGTAAGCAATTCAATAGTTTTTCCCTTAACGTCGCCATGTGGTAGCCTTTCTTTAATTTAAAGTTCAGATGTCAGAGATTGCCTAATCTATTAACGAGCTATGCCTTGAGCCATTTTTATTGTAGAAATTGACTTAATTTTACGAGCGAGCCTCATTTAATTGCTCGCCGTAATTAAATTCTTACACAGGATAGGTATGGCTTCTTCGAATTGCGTCGTAAGATGTCCCTAAATTCCGCGGTGCCTTTTTCCAATGGAATTTGTAGTTCATCTCGCCTACTAAACATGAATTCCCGTTGATAATTCGAGGGGGTTTGATCATTGCCGCACAAAAAATCGACAAGTCGTGTAGTATTTTTTTTTTGGATGAAGACATTACAGCCAAGCAAACAGATGGATTTGCTAATATTTAATTTTTAGACCAAATCTGTATTTTAAAATTAGTCGGAATAACTTGTATGTATCAAGGTTGGCTACAGACACGCGCAAGGATTGAACAGAAACGATATTTTAATAAATCTTTTATTTTATATGATTATTAGACAGGAAACTGAAAATAACAATGTAAAGTATATATAAATATTTAAACCTATCATACAGTTGCCTGATACACCTGCTTTCTGTTATGTCTTCAATCGCTATTCGCATCCCGTTGTAGTCTGAAAATCTAATACATTTTAGACCAACAGTTAGAGAAAGACCTCGTTGGTCGTGTTGGTTGCGAGTGCGACTGCCGAACGGGAGGTCCTGGGTTCGATTCCCGGGTTGGGCACTACAAAATTTTCTAATTTAGATTTTCTAGTAGTGACTCGGAGTCTGGATACGTGCCCGGTATATGGCAATAGGGCCACCACCTATTCCATCGTGGGACTTAAAAAGTAACAGGTGAAACGTGGGAATGTTCTACATTCCTCTGCCTACCACTTCGGGGATTACAGGCGTGAAATTATTTTAATTCATGTATATATTTTCATCACCCTCCATTTTATTATGTTCTTCTATAGGTCTCTTAGAATAAAATAGGTAAGTCCATAGTTTACCACGCTGGTAATGCAGTAGCAGACTATACAGCACTTAGAAAACATAATAATTATGTACATACGTCTACGAACGTCGTTATTTTTTCTCATATATTTTTTGTTTCTTTGCTTCTACTTGGATTCGATTTTCAAATTATAAAAACGAAAAATGTACACCGCGTCTATTAATTCTTTCGAATTTGGAATTACAGCCGACAACCGATGACTGCATCGTTAATAAATACACCTGCATATACGGTACATACATACAGTTTAATTATTATTTCATTAACACATACATAAAATATAACTGTTCTTTAGTCAGAGTCATTACTATTCGACAGGATGTGGCCAATAAACATTAAGTTTATGTCAATACCTATGCATGTATAAGTGATCATGAGAATCGTCAATGATTTATTAATTTTGTACATGCGTGTGATAGGCATTTTAAAATGTGTGATGTTTGCTTTAATTTAGTTACAAATTAAGTAGTTACCTAACGTGTGATGAGCCCGTTGGCACAGAGCCTATCTGTTTAGAGGTAAGGTGAACTTGACTGGGGTTAGGTGTTCGATTCCCATCCACGATCAATATTTGTAATATATACGCACAAGTATTGGCTCTTTGTGTGGATTAGAGTTCATAATGATAACTCTACATGTAACAAGAGAACTATTTAAACTATTTGTTAATAAATTTATTTATTAAAAACGTAATATCACGCCTGTAAACCCCGAAGAGCGCGGCAGATGAGTATTATTCCATGTACCATAGTTAATCTGCAAAGTTAAAAGCACCTGTGGTCAGTTACTTGGTAGGAGACATAACTTCAGGAGTGTTACCGCTCTTTCCATGCCGGCTTCATCGATGAATCTGAAACGTTTTCTTAACAACGATGACTCAACCTTGGCTTAGGCTTTTAGAGCGGTTAGAAATTATGGTATGATTTTGTTTATATGTGTTTGTATTTTAAGTAATATGTTTTTGTGTGGGTGTGTGTATGGCGAATATTCTGGTGTGTGCGTGCGCGCTAATGATCCAGTGTCACTGGTGTACTTCCGCTATCCGACAGACCATTTATAAATCAAACGTGAAATCTCACTCTCTACTAAGCTTGTTGATTATTAAAAGAACACCGGTAATTATTGTCACAATTAACCAATAATGCCTATCCGACCGAGTTACCCGCCAGTCTATACATGTTAGTGAATCGCGCTGAACAACTGATTGTTTTAGTTCAATCGCTAGCTGGACGACATAATGTATATATGTAGGAATTAAATTTCATCTGGATCTCTGTATATATTTTGATATTATTGCTTTCAACTGGATATTTTATTAATTCTTCTTGACCTCGTACACAATTTTTTACACAATATGATATTCGCAAACGGATACATAGGTTCCAATTTCAAATATTTTGAAACCAACACCATTCAAATTTAGAACGCTTTGTACTGGCAACTTTGTAAAGCTTAATTTTATAACCGTAATAACAATGAGATTACGACTGCATAGCGGTGGAAATGCATAAGTACATACATGCAACATTTGAATGCTTCTACCGTTATCTAAATGGTACTCCTGTCACCTGTTTATATGTCCACGTCAGCATGAACGCTGATCCACGCGACGTCTATATTCTAAGAAATATTTTAGATATGTATGTATAAACACTTCTGAGGCGACTGCCGTTGTATATAGCCTTTCTAATGTAAACATGTGGAGTCGATGTGTTCCCAGGGCTGTGAGATTAGGCTTGAGTTGGCTTTTTTATTCGAATTGTCTTCGTTCCATCAAGTTGACTTATTTTATTCGAATTATTTTTGTATTATTGAGTTGACTTATTATATTCGAATTGTCTTCATACTATCGAATTGACTCGTTTTATGCGAATTGTCTTTTTATACTTTCGACTGTAGCGGGCTCTCCATCTTCACAATTATTAGGCATTCCACTAAATTATATTTTTAATCACAATTAATAATTGCTTTGTAATTATACACGAAAACAAATGTTTAAAACAATCACAAATTTTATTCTGATTCATAATAAATATATTCTGATTCATAATAAATATAATAAATAAATGTAATGTAATTCAAAACGAATATTATTAACATGTGCTTAACCAAAACCGTGTTACAATTTATTAAACGGAATGTCCTAAGGTCTTCAGTTTTCCAATCGTTCGATATTTTTTTGGCATCAGTATTTACGTTTTCGTTAGTCGCATCCCTACCATACATTTATAAAACCAGTTTCGCGTCAAGACCTAACTCTGAGGCATTAGAAGCAATTATTAGATCAAGTCGAATTTATCGTCACTAGGAATAGCCGAGCAATTATCCAATCGTAGAACCTTTTGCTGAACCTGGAATCCGATTCTTGGAATACGTTGCGTTGGACAACTTCCGTAAAAATGGCTGAGAATGGGGCAATAAATTTTGCAGTCTTGGCATTAGACAAGTCGAACTAGTGCTCGTGGCTAGCTGTGCTATAGTGTAGGAAAGTTGTGCAGTAAACATAGCAACGATTATGTATCGTATATTCATATTAATACTTTTATATTTTAGGTCATTATTAGCGTGTAACGTAGTGTAGGACGCCCTCCGGTCAGGTGGGATGACGATCTGCGAAAGGCTGCAGGCAGAAGTTAGATGCGGCAAGTCGAGGACAGGGCGCGAAGGCACTTTTTGGGAGAGGCCTTTGTCCAGAAGTGGAATGAGATAGGCTGTTGTTGTTGTTGTTGATAATGATGATGTTGTTGTTGTTGTTGATGATGATGATGATGATGATGATGATGATGATGGTGATGATGCTGTTAGCGTCCGTCAAATTCTCCCTGCTTGTGATCCTAACCCTGTTCTTTATTCCATTCTCATTATCATGTTTTTAGCCTGAAGGTCCCTTCCGCACATTAATCCAGTGTGGTTTGATGAATTAAATTTCAATAATAACAATTGAGATGGATTGTTTAACTAGTTAGCTATTCAAAGCATGGGACTCGTCAAATTTGTCATTGCCGGTTATCCTCGGAAGAAGCAGCACGTCTTGCGGGTCTACCTTCTTGTTTACAAACCTTTACGATTACCAGCCGCGCAGTTATAGCAGTGTATACCCATATTGAATATCAAGTAACGAAACACCGCGTGCTTTCACATCTTGAACGTGTGGGTAGTTATTTTTTTGGAGCATTTCCGTACCTCAGAGGGAACATGATGCCGTAACCCGTACAAAGGCAATTTGCGGTAACGGTTTGGATGTGAAGTAATTTTGAAGTTACCGACAGGAAGGATAACATGTTTTTTTAATTAGACGAGTAGAAAACTGTCGCTGCAGACCGCCTGACACCAAGCTGTCACTATAGTCAATAAAATTGTCTTTCGAAATATTAATTCAATTTCCGATTAACTAGTTTCCTAGTTTCCGTGCGTTTTAAATTTGTTTCTCGTTTTAGTACTTTCGCTTTCATAATATAATTAATTTTATCACGTAGCGGCAGCTTCTTCTATGAACACTTAGAATGAGTAATCTGTTTTAATTCTAATATTTGTGATTCGTCTATAGCAACGTAGAATAGTCAGTTGTAACAAGAGAAATACCAGAAGGTCACCGAACTCATTACAAATATTAAAATATTTTGACATTAGAATGCTCGAACTGGACTTTATAACGGCTATTAGTCTTCTGATTTATCTGCTAATGTATATCTATTTGGCAAATTATCATTAAGACCGTAACTTCACAAATGTCAAAGTGATTAATCATTTCAAAGATTGAGATAGAAAAGCAGAAATGTATCATTCAACTGTCAATTTTAATTCGAATAAATCTTGGCAGCGTCAATTTTAAATTCGAATGACTCGACTCTTAAATGATTCGAACCGAGATTGAATGCCTTTGTGAAATTATAACTAAGATTAACCAACACCATAACTAAGATTAGTTTACTAGTAAATGTATCTGTTGTGAAGATTATAATTAACAACTACTTTATTTTAGGTATCAGTGGTTATTTTGAGTATTCCCTCGTATCTAAACTATTTGCATTTATCTTGGGAACAGTATTTCATAAAATTATTGGTAGATTTTAAGAACCTATATTAAGTTATTTCAAAATATATTATATACCATCCTATTACCTAGCATAATTCCAAATCGTTGCTTCGAATTTTGTAGTATTGTTCTTGGTTAGACCGTTTTTCCTTTTGTTTCTATGTCTCAGACCGCAGTGTATAGTTACCTCCGGTTGCAATAGTAAAATGGAAATCTTTAAATGTTATCGAAAGCCTTTAATTAACGAGATTCTAAAATATTTCACGACATTTATTAAAGTTACAGATTTTATAGGTATTGGTTTTGTTTTTCTATCATTGTATTTCATCATTACTTCCATTGTGAACATCTGTTCAATTATATGTCTCGTCGGTTTTTCAATTGCAATGTCATTATTTTAAAATATTTTAACAATTAATAAAATATCGGCAGGAAAAAGATGAACTTAACTGTACAATTTTGTAACATTAATGGTTTAGTCTCTATGAGCTATACATTTCGCAATTTGTTTTAAACATTGTGTTTCATTATTTAATTACATTTCTATCACATCTTAGCATAGTACGTCTGTACCAATAGATTTCTGTCCTCATAAATTCTGTTTTGTATCAATGGTGTGTTGTCTATTTGAATGTGGAATGTGTTAACAATTTTATTGTTTTCATAGTATCAGTCTTACCACAGTCGCAAATCATTCGCAACTGAACAAATAGAATATCTATTTGCGTAGATAGCGAAACCTGTTCTCAATCAAAATCTTAATTGAATCTTACTTTACATACACTTACTTTGTTTATGTATCTACTCGAGATCTTGTTGTTTCACAAGATATTCCTGTTTCAAATCATTGTAACTGATTCAAGTCCAATATTTATTGCTAACACAATGAATCCTGAAGAGGTAGGTAGAGGATTGTAGTTGTAGTACACGCCCACGTTCCACCCGTTACACACAATAGAAAAGAGGGTGAGCATATTGCCATACAACGGGTACAAATCTAGACTGCTGCTACGAATTTCAAGTTAGAAAAACGCAGAACTACTCGACCCGGAGATCGAAACTAGGATCTTTCGATCAATACTCCAACCTTGCAACCACTTAAGTAGTAAGGCAGTTTATTAGATATTATTACTTTAAACTTTTTAATAAGCAATTTACTAAGTTATTCAACAGATGGCGCTGTTTTACTATAGTAGCTTGGCAACCTTTCAGTTCAAGATATAGCAGTATCGAGAACATCGGTTCTATTCTTAATTCAGAGCGTGCGTTCTGCTTCTGAGTATTTCAAAAGGCTATTTGTCGTCACAAATATAATGTGATGGACACCATTCGATTGTTTGTATTCGATTATTCGTAGGGTTGCGACTGTTGTATTAATTATTCACTGATGTTTTTTCGGACTTTATATGACACTCGTTCAAATGAATTAGGTACAAAAAAGAGTAAGTGAAAATACAGAGTAATGACATATATCCCACTACATCCCACTATACGTAATTATTGTAATATTGTTGGATTAATAAAACTCAATTTGGTTTGAAATTTGACATATTGCGTGGAAGTTCCATTCTACAGAAGTAGATAACAGAATAAATGACCGACTGAATGAACTAATTAAATATTTTTTAAATAACCCAAGTTTAAATTTTTATTATTACTTTTTAGATTAAAATAAAAGGGGACGAAAAGATAAAAAATATTAGAATGTAAAATTTGAGTAGAGCATCTTGTGTGTACTACCTACACTTAGTACCCTCGCAAGAATCACCAGTTACATTGTACCTACATCCAACAATGGAACAGAAGGTGAGGTTGTTGAAATATAAATTAATTTAAATATAAATTGTTTATATGTTACTTATTAATAAATAAATATTTAAAACATATTACATTATCCGTTCTCAAACCACGGTCTCGCGTATCCTTATCAAATTTTAATTTTCCCAACCACTTGCAAAATCTGCAGTTAGTGCTTTCCTATTTTTATGTTCTTAACCGTCTATGATGACTAATTACAAGCAGAAGTAAATTTCACCCGTGCCGTTGGTTATAAATTTCTCCGTAGTAGCTGTGTTTCATGAATGATAATAATAATTACGTAAAAAGTAGTACAGTAATCGTCTTATCTTGTGTAAGAGTACATTAGTAAATAGTGACATCTAGCGACGGTTTTTGTAACAGCGCTTAAGCGCGCTTTTATTCCCGCTGGATTATTGTCTACACATTTGTGCTCAAAAAAATAAGTCTTATTCAAAACGTTAACGTTAGTGCGGGCGTTTTAAAAATAATAAATAGAATAGTAGTTTTATGTCCTAAATAGAATAGTAGTTTTATGTCCTAAATAGAATGTTTATTAGATATATTATCACAAACATTTGATGTTACGTTTTCATCACTTGCTAAAGTAGTGCAGGAAAATATTTTGCGGAGATTTACATACATTACAAGTTCTGCTAAAATTACCTACTTACGGCATGTAAAATCTTATGGCATGTAAACTTTATGAATTTTTATTTAGCTAAAAGTACAGACTAAGTCCTTAACCTTTTTCATTTTGAGAGGAAAGCCATGTCCAGAGGACACCGATGGATTAATGACGATGATGATCATTATTATGATGTTTTATTTGTCCAATATTTAAGAGGCGGCTACACAGTTATGCATACAATCAGAAAATAAGTCAAAAACATATGAATATGATATCTACACATTAAACATTTCGTTAAAATTAAACATAACATGCATTCTAAATTTAAATCGTAGATTCTGATAATTCTCGGCATGTTGTTTTATGTTTTGCATGATGCCATTATTTGTTATTGTCCTGGCATTTAACAGGAGTTATTGTACATATAAAAAAACAGATCTTGTAATCAGTAGGTACATGCTGTAAGTATATTCTGTAATGTAATATGATACAGTTAAAACCGCTTTCACTGTACGATCCTTTTGAATAATTAATACCTATATCCATTTATGTAAATTAAAAAGTGCTTTGAGTCAGCTTGTAGTGCATTTTGCTGAATGTGCAAATGTAATACAATTTAAATGTTTAAATACGTTTCATAATAATATTATCTTGAGACAACTCCCTCAAGGCTGTTTTTCAACTAGGCAAAGGCCGTGTATGTATAAATTTTTAATTACACACGTATATATTATATTATGTAGGTGTGTGTACAGTTACTCATCATCTTAATACCTGAGTAGAAATAAGAAATAACTGCAATTAATTTTAATCAGCATCAATCTGTAGAAGTCCATTGCTGTTTCACCTGAGGGGTTTTGCTTTTTGGGCTTACGCGTCGGATTTACTCGCCACGACATCGAATCGGGCAACGTATTTTTACTCCACGCTGACACGGATAGAATAATATGATAAAACAAACATTACAATAACTTTGTAAATATTCTGATATAAATATATTCATACACAAAACATCACTAAGTTCATGATGAAAGAGGATAAATTGAATTATACATTATGTACCTAAGCAAATTAATTAATTTGTTGACTGCGTACATTTCCATGCAAAATATTGACTACGATGTATATTGTACACTCATTCCCAAATCTTATTGAAGTAGGTACCTACAGTTGAGAATGAAAACGCTTCGGTGATGGTAAGTGAGGGTGTGTGTGCGTTCTTGAATGTGCGTCTTGTTTAATGTAATAGAAGAATGGTCATATATTTCAGTGTCGTACCTCAAAATTGGCATTAAAATTTGTAATAATTCATATCAGCATAATCTTTAAAGTATTTAATTACTTTGAATTACATTCCATCACTCTTTGTCGGAAGTGATTTAAGAAATTTCAATTTGATAATATTTTGTTATTAGGAATATAAAAACTACAATTCTGATACAATATTTTTTGCATGCCTCGTTTGTCGTGTTCGTCGTGTTTGTCGCAAGCGCGATGGCAAATCAAGAGATCCGGGGTTCAAATTCCGGATTGGGCACTATAGGATTTTTCTACCTTAGATTTTCTAGTAATGGCTTGAAGTCTCCATAGGTGCTTGGTGTATGGCAATAAGCTCACCACCTACTTTATAGTAGGGCGTACACGTAACTGGTGAAACGTGGGATTATACTACACCCCTCTACTTATCTCTTGCGGGATTACAGACTTGATGTTACGTACTCATTTTTACATTTTCTGGAACAAACATGAAAGGTAACATCTACAATTTAATAAAAGTAGGTACTGACCCAGTTATACAGATTTTATTAGCAGCGTAGTAGATAATTTTATTAGCAGCGCAACATACATTTTATTAGCAGCGCAGCAGAGAATTTTATTAGCAACACTGACAACCCTGGTCGCGAGCAGCGGTGGAGCGTACGAGCTGACATTGAGGCACGAATGACACACTCGTTTGATTTATGCCCCCATTGTAAAGACGTTCGAATTTAATTGCAAAATAAGGTCGACAAGTATGATAGCAGAACGTGTAATTATATTGATCGCAAACGTATTGCTTTGAACTGTAATTGAATGCAATATTAATTATGCAACGGGGCCTCTGACAGCTTTATAAACACCCATCATTGCC
>DWFO01001383.1:0-16046 GCA_018246595.1 Mimoniades nurscia nurscia | reverse complement strand
TAAATAAAAGCTAATTGAAAAAAAAAAAAATGGGCTCGAGACAAAATAAGTTGGAAACATTTTATTTAAATCAAATGCTCGATTTTTTTTTTGCATACCAATTTTATCTTTGTTAATTAAGAAGAATTAACATATATATATATATACGTTTTACTAACTGACTCACAGTAACTGAGTAATAAAAGGAAACGTTCAAGTTTAGTTGGGATTTAGTGGTTTTTGCCTTAGATTCAAATTTACAAAAGGCCGAGCCCATAATGGACCCACTAACTATTAATTCCAATCCTTCGGTCCTCTTTGAGGTCGATTGTCGATGTCTACGGAGGGCAGAGTGCACTTCTGAGCGCTGTCCGACCTGTTATTCTCTGTTCACACATACATCTTCATCATCATCATTATCAAGGGTCTGTCTGCGGCCAGGGAATTAAATTGCACCTGGGCAGGGCGCGCTATATCATGATTAGCCGGTCGTCAGGCCCTTCTATGTTGCATAGCAGGAAGCACCACGGTAGGTTGAAGGATAAAGGTTGACTTAGACTTATAAATAGTATTCGATACCACTTAGACTCGAAAAATGCATCTTTTTTTTTCGAAACGAAGTAAGAAGTTGAAATTTAAACTGGTTTTATTGAACTCAATGTCTTACTTAAATATTTACAGTCGGCAACAACATTGGTACACAGGGCATGACTACAAGCAATTTAAATGTACCAGCGGCAGCATTCCGAATGAACAAAATTTCACAATTCGCAACGAGGTAATTTTTCCTAAAATAATGTTTGTAACGAAAAGGCTTGGCTCATGCCGTGTTCATTTGTTAGCTGACTCGAACAAAGCCTTGCACAGCTGAAGTTAGGACAATGAGACTTTTTATTATTTTTATATTTTCATTTTCAGTAGCAAACTACCTTGTGTTACGTCAACATAACATCACGCCTGTATTACCTTGAAGGGTAAACACAGGAGTGTAGTATTTTCTAGTTTGTTCCTAGTTTGCCATGCTGCGTGCATGAATATTATGTAAACTACGAGCCACGACTAGAAAGTTGTAGTAGAAATTCTTAGTTTAAAATAATCCATACTGTAAAGTACTCCCAATATGAACATTAATTTGCTTACCTCATGTTATTCAATTTAGCTATAGAAAAGTAAATCTAATACAAATAAAAATAAATGCCATTATAGTATAAAGAATTGGATCACACATAAACAAAATCCAATCTTTGTTCAAGCCCTGCTTAGGACAATGCTCGACATTAAAGTTTATAACTTGCGTAGTTTATTTCTTTATACACTCTCAGTGTATTAATCCTATTCTTCCTTAATCCTATTGTAATATTTATACTGTTATATTCCGATTGCGATCTTCCATAACAAGCAGAAACATTACACTCTTACGATGCCAGCGTTTTCAATTAAATTAAGACGGACGATTTAATTATAATGAAATATACAATTTACATAGTTGTTTATATATTTATGTATGATTAAAATGTTAGTTTTAAAATTGTTCAATCTTTAAAAAAAATCGGATTGTGTGTAAACTCTGTTACCGCTCCACACAGTTCACAGAGCTGAAACAAAGCCATTGCAGAGACTTGGGCATGTATGGTTGTGCACTGTCCGTATGTGTTAAACGACGTGACGTCACATTTATCTACAAGCGAGGAACTAGGAACGAGCAATTATGCAAGTGCAAGAAAAGTGGAGGGTCAACGTTCTCCCGATCCACCACAAAACGAACAGATTTTATTAAATCATCTATTAAATGTTATGTCATAGAATGTGCACGCAGTGCCATGATCAGAGAGAGGTGGAGAGGTCTCACAAAGGCCGCAACGAACCCATTAGACAGTCCATGATCACGACTACTTCGCCAGGAATATACGGCTAAGCAGAAGACAAGCGAAGTATTCCGCCTGCGTTAACATCTGCGTCTTGCAGTGTACTATTATTATATCGTCACGCCAAGACTCTCACGGGGCAGGCAGAGAGTACCGAGCGCCAAATATCTATATCTCTGTATATACGGTTACGCTATCATGATGCATCTTTAGCCAGTATCTGACCTATTTGGTCAAAACCAGTATATATTGGAATCCTTCGGAATCTGCAAATTTGTGTAGCAGTATCCTTCGCCTATTGTGCAAACGAAATACACGTAACAAGCTGTTAAGCTTGTTTGGTTCCGTTAAGAGAGATTTATGCAGCGAAGATAGTGAACTTAACTGTACTATTTTACCAGACCGTTAATTTATTGTCATTGGTGTGTCTCGGCCCGACATTTAACCAGATAGAAATGTCAGATGTTATATTCCGAAGTACACAGTACAGTAAAGACAGTAAACATTAAATTAATGAAAATCATCATCTCCTTAACAATGACGTCATGTAAAGGCAATATGTTCTGGATTTTCTTTAGTGTCAATTTAATGGATGTATAAGGCACAGTATGCCTTATATTTATATATACGAGTGTCCGCTGAGAATGAGAAAGGCTACGGCCCTAGCCTGCTATTATTTGAAAATTTACTTTATAAAATTAGAGTACTGGTGGTATAATATTTATTCTCTTAACGAGAAACTGTGGATTCATACAAAAAACTTAACGGCATTATACGAATCATAATAAGTTTTCGTCCGAATTTCAAAATGATACTTGAAATTCGTAACACAGTCTCTATTTTCATTTAGTAAATGGAATTTAAACAAATGATATTTCTATGTAAATTGTAAAGACGATTTCCAATATCACTATATTATTGTTACAATGTCTTCGTTATCGATACCTTTCATTGCGCGTTTTCTATTATCTACGTACACATTGTATTCCGGTTATAAAGATGAGTATACACTGAAATAAAATACGGTCCAAATTATTAATTTTTGACCACACACATTTGTTAAGTACAGTGACCGCTAAGCGTCATTTGACTCATTACCCTTCGCTACTCGTACACCGTAAATTAACGTAGGTAGAATTAATGCTTGGAAAAAACGCAGCATCACGCCTATATCTCCCTTAAGGGGTAAGCTGAGAAGCGTAGTACAATCCCCCGTTTCACCCGTTTACACATTGCCCCACTGTGAATCCAGACTCCGAGCTCCTACAAGGAATATCAAAAATTGTTTTAAACTTGCGAAAACTAATAATAACTAGAAATATTAACGTAGTGATGATGACGTCAGCTCGAAACGAAATAACACAAACAACAAACATGCAATCAGTTACAGTTGTCACGAGCAGGTTTATTATTTAAGCATTATTATCGAGAATTGTATAACTGGAATAAATGAGAACCACCACCTATTCCATCGTGGGACTCAAAAGTAACCGGTGAAACGTGGGAGTGTTCTACATTCCTCTGTCTACCTCTTCGGGGATTACAGGCGTGATGTTACTTTTCTTATTATTATATTTATTATTATAAAATTAGATAAAACAATAGGCTCATCCGCTTATCCATAGTTGGACGTTGAATCGTGATAGTGTACTACACGTTTCTGCCTGCCTCTTCGGGGAATTACAGGCGTAAGCATCACGTCGGTACTTGGCGGAGAGCATAACAGTGTTAAATGTAAGATGGCCAGAGGTTGGGTTTGTACTGAACGCCTCTGCTTACCTCTTCGGGGATTACAGGCGTGATGTGATTAGGTAAGCCAGAGAAAAACATCGGCCGGTCTGTATTATGTTATTCTAAGACTACGACATACATAAATATCAACCGATGGCAGCTACGCCACTCGGCCGCCAAGTTTATTATTTTTCCTTGTATAAATATTCTTTACTGAGAAATTGTCTTGATGGATTCTTTCAAGTTAAATATGGTTTTTAGGTATCGATGCTCCCTGTATAATCCGCATAAAATCTAGCGAAACACTGTAATTGTAATTTTTATTTTCATTTTTTCTCTACACATTTCTCATTCCACTCTTAGACATGGATCTCCTTTCAGAATAACAAAGTTAATGCCAAGCCACGCCCACCACGATGGCCAAGGGACGATTAGTTGCCGAAGTGAGAGTTCACACTCCTTAAGGAAGATAAGACGGCCTCGTTGGTCGTACTGGTTGCAAGTGTGACTGCCGATCGGGAGGTCCTGGTCCTGTCCTGGGTTCAATTTCCAGGTAGGGCATTACAAAAATTTTCTAATTTAGATTTTCTAGTAATGGCTCGGAGTCTGGATATGCGCCCGGTGTATGGCAAAAGGCTTACCACTTATTCCATAGTGAGACGTAGGTAAACGTAACTAGTGAAACGTGGGAGTGTTCTACATTCCGCTGCCTACCTCTTGGAGGATTACAGGCGCGATGTCACGTTTGTATAGATATATTTCTTATTTCTTCCATCTTTTACAAAGTTCATGGAAGTTGCCGACTAACATGGACGCTTAGTTATTTATTTACGTTTTAGTTTAGTTTTCTCAACGTGTCTACTTTTTTACCGCTTGACGGCATTCGCGACCGTAAATAACCGCGACGTTAGAAAAGTTACCATCCAAAGGACTTTAATATTTAATTTCATTCGCACTTTACTTTCCGTATAAAAGTATTTAGGGGTTTTAGTCTTTCTCTTTTGCGTTTCTTTCTGTGGTCGAATTTCATTGTACATTATAACATTTACTGCTGTAGACAAGAGGATGATAGATAAAGATGACGTCAGTAATCCCCGAAAAGATAGGCAGAGAAGTGTAGTACATTTGCACGTCTCACCAGTTAGCTCTTTGTTCATAAAAATAAAGGATAAATAATAATAATAATAATATGTCTGTTAATACCACTTAAAATCCCAATACACACCTTATATTTTTAACTTCGGGCATATTTCATAAATATTACAACTACCAAACTCCGCCTTAACTCAATTGACAATGTCGAACGTTAATATGAAAGCAGTAAATAAAATGTCTTTTCAACCAAAGGTACAACACTGACACGCACTTCCGTAAATTTAGAGTTTTAAATTAAATTTAAACGTAGGTAGGTACTTTTAGATATTTTCATACAACAACACTATACTCTTAACCGACTCATTCTGAGAGGAAACTCACATACACCAGCAGAACGGTAAAGGGTTGATAAAGGTTATACAACGGCAATTGCTCTGGACAATGTATATAAAAACGTAACATCACGCCTGTGTTTCTCCGAAGGGGTAGGCAAAAGAGTGTAACTGTAAGTGTAAGAGTGTACTTTTAATATAATTAATTACAGCATGAATGTGTTTTTTCTTTTAAAAACAAGGCAAGAAAAGTATGAGGAAAATAGAGGCAGATGAGAAGTAGTATTTACTACACTCCTCGGCCCCATCGAGGAAATACGGGCGCGATGCTGTTACAAAAATAAGGTGTCACCTGTTCAATAACCAACACAACTCCATTCCGAATGACGTCACCGTTCAAATATAAATGCAATATTTATTTTCTCATATTAATATCCTTTTTATAGCCCACCCGTTACGTGGAGACGCCGGTTTACGAGCTACTCGACGAGCCGTACTTAGAACTTTTTTACTGCGCCCACACAAGTGCGGTCGAGTGGACTCCACTTGGAACGTTTATGGCGCAAGTTTGTTGTGACAGTCTGTTAACTGTCTGTCAAGTGATAAAAGTGACATGCGCCAGATCTCTGTGGATCTGCAGTCTCGACCTAGCCCGTGGGGATCATGTCATGATTATGTAATGCTAGTAGGTTAATGCCATTTAAATCCATGAAAATAAGATAATACAAAATTTCCGTCTATGAGCACAGAAGCTTTTTTAAGATATACTTAGTTTGGCTAAGCTCTGTTAACATACTCCAACCCTGTCCCATTAATTTATGGGGGTTTATTTCCGGAATTGGCACTGCCCAGACCGCATGAGAATGAAATATTTTGTTGGAGATTCCCAGGAGTTATAGAGGAATAACTGAGTTGGTTTAAAATTAAAATTGGTTTGTTGGTTTTATTCATAATAATCTGCCATCGTTGGGGTGAAAATGTGTTAAGCGTGTGAAGATCTCTAAATAAAACAAAAACTATTTACAGTCCTTAATATCGTTTCAGACAAAAATAATAGTTTTTACAGCCCGGATGCAAATAGAAATAGTAAAAATACTAACATCCTTGCTAATATTATAAATGCGAAATTAACTCTGTCTGTCTGTTTGTGTGTGTGTCCGTCTGTCTTGACGTCTTTTCTTCTCGCCTAAGCCACAGAACCGATTTGGATGAAATTTTGTACAAAGATAGTTTGGCACCCGAGAAATATAAATTTATGAAGTTAAACAACTGATTTTTTGGATTTACTCTCTCAGTAAATAAAAAGAATATGTATTTGATAACAAATCGACGTGTTTGATCGTCTTTTTAAATTCTACCCTACAGGGAGTAAAATATGGGTTATATGTACGTATAAGAGAATTTCTATGTATGTATATTGTGACTCGCTACAATATCTCTCGAACTATAAGGCCTAGAGACTTGAAATTTGGTAGGAATATTTCTTTTGCTAGGTAGAGATCAGCTAAGAATGAGTTTCACAAAATTCCACCACCAGAGAGGATTGGGAGAGGATAAACAATAGAAAATTGATATTTCCTAATTACACCTCCGACAAACTTGAAATTTGGTAGGAATACTTTTTTTAATACGTTGAGGTCTTACAGAAAGAGAGAGCGCCTGAGGGAGGAGGAGAGGGGGGTAGGTTAAGGGAGAGTGGAATGGGGAGGGGAAGGGACAGTGGAACTGGGAGCGGTGGGAGAGTGGAACGGGGAGGGGGAGGGAGAGTGGAACGGCGAGAAGAATAGGAAGGGGGAGGGGACGAGGAGAGGGAGAGGAAAAGGTAGAGGCAGAGGAAGAGGAAAAGGTAGAGGCAGAGGGAGAGTGAGAGATTTTCAATCCCATTTGAAGGTAGAATTTCGTAAAATGTGTTTATGGTTGACCTCAACGTATCAAGAAACATAATATTTAACATATAATTTTTACATAATATATATGTATTTCATTATTTAGAATTCCACGCAGACGAAGTCACTGGACACTGCTAGTTTAAAATGAATTACATATACTCGTATGTATATAGACGTGTATTCAAAATACAATTCTAATAGCATCGTAAATTGCAAATGCGCAATCCCCGTGCGAAATACAGCATTATATATTTCACGTGGAAAATCCTAAAATATGGTACGCAGCTGGTACATATGTATGTACATATTCATGTAGGCAATTTTAATTTTAAACAAAATGCATTGAATAGTAATTTTAATATTAAACACAAAACACAAGTTATTGGTGATATGATGTTGGCTCAGATTTTGGTATGCCTGTCATATGTCCTCGTCATCACCCTGGGTTGACTGGTAGCGAATGCCAATAGGCATTAAATTAGCGCTAATAATAATTAGTGCTTAATCGTCACTTAATCGTGTAACAATTGTTTTGTGACATTTATAAATGAATAAAATTGGTTTTCAAATATTTTAAAAAGCTAATTAAAAAACCATTGTGCCCATATGCACCCATTTCTAGCAATATTATGCTAGGTGTATACTCAATGTGTTCATATCGAATATTCTGTCCATTTTATAATAATACGTTTATTTCACTTTCATTAATAAACAATGTAGTGAACAATTTTACAAATGCCTTGAAGTCCTAAGAATTAAAATAATTGAATTTATGAGATCATACAAAATTTACTGAGTCTACATTTTCATGTTTTTTTTTCTCCCATGATTAGTTCCTTTTATCTATTCTCATTTTATTTCCTTATATCTATTCGTTGTTTCTGCGGCTGTTTAATTTTCCTATGAATCTCACGTCTCGTGTCTCACTTACACATTCATACAAATTCATTATCAACCTTTTTATTGTTCCACTGGCGGGCGGACACGGTATCTTTTTTATAACGAAAAAAAAGTTAAGCCCATAGTCAGCCACGCGGACTGTACACGCCTAAGAGAACAGAGAGGGCTCTTCAGCGAATTATACTCGTATAACATGCACGTAACTTCAGCAATATTGCTAACGATATTGTCTCGCCGCAATATCTACTAAGTCACTGTGCACCACCTTGCAGGGAATATTCTAGCAACTAAATTACACCGCGTGTATAACTTGTCATGTTTACGAGCCGGTTAAATCAGTATAATTGAAATTGTTATCGTATCTTTACAAAATTCATAGTTAGCACGTGCATAAACCCCCTATAAGTGACAATATCAAACTGTTAATTATTTTCTTCGCTGTGCACAATTAATATCTCTTAAAGCCATTAGTTATGTTCTAGTTGTACATAATATTCGAGCGTAATTCATTAATCAACTGAGGTTCTCATGTCAAACAGTACGATATACCTGGATAAATGTCTGCTCAGTGTTACTATTGGACCATGGACTATTAATTATATGTCTGAAATTGACAGTATGAATGTAAAATTTAAAAAAAAGTAACATCACGCCTGTAATCCCCGAAGAGGCAGGCAGAGGAATGTAGAACACTCCCACGTTTCACCAGTGACGTTTACGTCCTACTATGGAGTAGGTGGTGAGCCTACTGCCATACACTGGGCACATATCCAGACTCCGAGCCGCTACTAAAAAATCTAAATTGGAAAATTTTGTAGGTTTCGACCCGGGAATCGAACCCAGGACCTCCCGTTCGGCAGTTGCACTTGCAACCAACACGACCAACGAGGCAGTCAATGACAATGAATATGTGATTTAATACAATTAAATGTTCTTGTAATGCATAAATAACACATATTTTATAAAAGCTTTATTTTCGTGAACTCGTTCTCTATATGTACTTCGACTGTGCCACATCTCACAAGTTTCCGTGCGCACAATACTCTCAAAAATTGACATAAAAATATCTCTTTACGCATTAATAATAATAGAATGTAGGTTATAACGACCACCCTTCGCTCCAAAATTTACTATTTTATTGCTGTTTGAGGCGACAACTAACAAAATATTCAATGCAAACAAAATGTGCTTTACAAAATTAAGGCATTAAAGCCCACAATAATCGTACATTCGTTATACTGCGGTACTCGAAAATTAACGAAAATTTCACGCTTCAACGATATTGTTGACAATATTTTGAACGCAATAATAAAAATAAGCATTGCTTTGTGGCCGCATCTGATAAAATATTACACTGTTATGCGACAGAGTATTGCAAAATATTCATGCAGAACAATGTGTTTAAAAATTATGTGTCCCGAAACATTACTGTAGGTACAGTACGACTACAGTTTCCAAGTAATCAAGTCTTTAACACCAATACTAGAGTATTAATATCGTCGTACTATTATAAATATCGTATGCGTATATTACTAGTATCCATAATGTCATAAACTTTACATCCTCTGCTCAATTATTATCACGTGCTTGTTCGCTGCCCAAAGGTTACGTGGTAGAAATGACACCAGCCATAAAGTTTGTATTTCTTATGCCTCTTGTATTTAATTTGTTTCGTAGTGTGCATAACGAAGCGTATCGCTATACACATGATTAATATTATTTTTTAATGTTATTATTACGAGTATATCGTCATGCCCGATCAGTTAAAGGGTGTGCAGAGATTACCGAACGCCAAATGTTTATGTCTTCACACACTTGATGTGCTTCTTCATTCGTTCATTACTTATGACGTAACATCCTGCCTGTAATTCTCGAAGAGGTAGGCAGAGGAATGGAGAACACTCCCATGTTTCACCAGTTACGTTTACGTCCCACTATGGAATAGGTGAGCCTATTGCCATACACCGGGCACATGTCCAGTCTCGGAGCCACTACTAGAAAAATTTTATTTAGAAAAATTTAGTAGTGCCCGACCCGGGAATTGAATCCAGGACCCGCCGATCGGCAATTGCCTTTGTAACCAACACGATCAACGAGGCAGTCAATTCATTATTTATCGTTCTTTTATAAGATTATCGTGCTGACAACATGTCTTTGCACACATAATTTCTCACATGGTTATTCTGAAACCTGGCCACTTATCTAAAAAAAGTAGGGAGGATGAAAAGAGACGACGATATATGTATATGCTACTCTGTTTTGAGTGTGTCAGACTTAATACGCTCTAAAGCTTAGCAAACTTCGTGCGCGCAAGCCTCTTTTCTCAGAAGCAAATCTTTTCTTGAATTATTTCCTTTGTACTCAAATAACGCCTTTTTTTCTCTTTTTTATTCCTTGTTATCCTTTAAGACGTATTGATATGATTAATTGTGTGTATATGTATATTGAGGTACATATTTGGGAAAAATTCCATTAACATCGTCTCAAATTGAAACTTTTTTATATTATCTTTATAGTAGGTATTATTAGAATTTCAAATTAAGATTTTCTAAGTCATTAAAGGAAACTTAATCGGCAGCTAAGCTTTTCTTTACAATGAAACGTATTACCAATCTTATTTAAGCCGTCCTTTGGAATTCCACGCTTTGTCAGATTCATATAAAGTTGACAATGCATTAAGCCATATTACCGACGATTGGAAACAAAGGCATTGAAAACCATTAAGACTTTCTTGAGTACCTAATTCCCACTTCGTCTTTGATGGAATATTTTCTGGAATGTTCCCAAGATATTATTTTACGCTGTACCTATTGCAAGCCATAGACGTGTTACGTCACACGTATTAAAATAACAACGAACTTTTTCCCTGGTATTGGTCACGAATCGTGTTTTTTTGACGAAAACAGTTAACGAGCAGGCATGTCACAAGCAGTTGTCAGCATATCCATATATATCAATATATACGTGACTTTTACAGCGAGTGAAAATTGAAAATAATAGAATAATTTTATAACACATATACATATATACATGTATATGTTAATAAACGATTTGAAGCTAACAGAAGATGTAAATGTTCTATAAAAGACAAGACATTTAGTGAATATAATGTAGTTTAAGAACAAAAGGCTTCCAAGTCAGTTGGGAAATTGTTCTGGACTTAACTTATTCGTCTTTATTACATTTTGTGTTATACGCCTGACAAGTGGGACTCATAATAAGTTGAATTAAAGGACGTTTGACTTTAAAGAATTATTATAAACGTAGAATATACTAATAAAGAGCATATAAATCATTTTGTATTTATTATATGAACAATTCAAAGAATTAAAATTAACAATTAACATTTTTAAACAATATAAATCGAAATTAAGTCATCCCCTAAAACTAAAGAGTAAAGGGAAAAGAAACAGATTAATTATGAAAGAGACAATATTACGTTCAATCTTTTTTAATATTGAAACCAGGTTGTACTTTAAGGCAATACCTATAAGACATGGTAAAGAAAATATAGCGACATACATAATAAACACACCCATAGACAACATTTATCCAAAACCTCACTGAGGAAATTGAAATAAATAATGATTATCAAATAAACATCACAGCACTTATCGCCAAAGTGGTAGCCAGAGGATAGTAAAACACTTCCATGTTTCAGCAATTACGTTTACAATCGAAATGATATCAATTTTGACGGAGAGTGATGTGGGGATGTGAAAAGATGAAGTTGTGTTATATTGCCCCAAAAGATGTAGTTGTGTAATATCCCCACGACAATCATCAGCCTGTCATTATACTTCTGTAAATAGACCTCCTTAGTAATAATCTTAAAAATTCTTCAGGTGTCCTATTTCAGGTGTCTAGTTCCAACGGCACCTAACGACATTATTATTAGTCTATCAAGACATCTGCGCAACAAATTGAGTTTGCAACGAGTTTTAACTTGCTTGTCCACGTTGACACGTGTAAATTAACACAAGTATCGTACATTTACACCCTTGAATAACAAAGGTTTTATTTGAAGCTTAATCCAAATTATATCGTATGTTTTTAGAAGCACGTGGTTCTGGATCTAGTCATTCACTAAATTACTTGTCTGGCATAAAGCACTCCACGGAATAGAAATATGCATTTAGAATTTGTAACATTCATTAAGATAGTTTCATAATGAGCCATTGTATAAATTTAAAATGACATTTACTTATCAAGTACTAATTGAGTTAGTACCAGTATACTTACCAAACACTAATTAATAGAATGATATTTGACATCGTAAGATAAAAGAATTCAAATAATGATTTATTTAGGTATATCTTCATTGGGTTATCTTAACCTATATCATCAATATGTTATACTTTCATTTAAAAAAATACATTATATATAAATGTAATACTTCCTTTAACTAATGCAAAATTATATTGTACAACAATGTACTATTTTTACTTCTTTCAGATTCTGCAAAAGATTTTTATGCAATTTTCTTAAATATACAGAACATACTCGTAGAAAGCATCCTCCTTTTTAATATACCCCGAAATGTGAAAAGAAAAGCATATTAAAATTTGAACTTAGATTAGGAACTCTTTCCAACTCAATTGAATATCCTCCTTATCTCCTAGGTATACGAGTAGGTATAATATTCGCAACTATTCCGTTAGTAACAGCACGCTTCGAGGTACATTTAGAAATTTTACGAAGATTTCCATAAAAGAACATTCTAAATCCTAAAGGTTCCATTAAAAGACATATTGCCATTGTAAAATAATTTTTGTTTGAGAATGTATTCACATACACACACATAACATATACACATATAACGAATTGCATAAAGGAGTTTCATAAGGTACATTTTTGGTACCTTTACTGTTACATCTCAAAGAATAATGAAACAGTTTTATTTAATTGTAGATAATAAAGAAATAAAATAATACATTACGAGTTTAGTTCAAAAGAAGCAAGTTTAATCCTCGGTTAGCATTCAATATACGATCATCTATATACTCGTACGTATATGTGTTGATAACCAGATACCTTTATATTATTTTGCTTTAAAGATATATATTATAATAAGTGAACACATGAAAACATGGGAATTCAACTTAGGTATACCTCGGGGAGAGAAACAGACCTTTGATTGATTTAGGTTAACCTTGTAATCCTACATGAAATCGAGTTAATGTAATGTAATAAAATCCTGGAGAAACCGGTATGAGTCAGGATATGAAATTATCAGGACAACTTCGACAGTTTTTGCAATGTTTGTATTTCATATGTAGAATGGTGAAATGTCTAAAATGAAACTGAAAATGACAATACAAAATTCCGCTGACCCGACTGTAACTGCCATGTTAGTTTTTGAAGCACGTTCATCACTTTGCTAGTTACCATTTTGAACGCGTCACTGTGCTGAAACCAATTGACTGCTTTTGGCTTAACACGAATATTTTATTTGTTCTACTACGTTTTTTTTTTACAAAAAGCAGCTAAGATATTTTAAAACATCACCGCATGTCAGAACCACATTTACATATCACCATATCATCATCAGAGAAATGTAGTTAATATTTATGTAAGAAAGTGCGCGATTCGAACTACATATTATCCTCTCCTCGTTATGAAATTAGGTATTTTGCTATTAACAAACATAAGCTTGAAAAAACTACAATATTATTGAATTTAACTTTGCCTCATGCTGTTAAATAGAATATATTCATGACAGAAATTCTGCTTTTCTGAATTGCTCTGAAAAAGTTCAACATCAAACAGTTCCTTACTATCTCCAAAGCTCCAAATCTCCTTGAGCGTTATAAAACGTGAAGTATCTACTGGCTAGTAGCTTAACTTCAATTTAAAGCCTGATATATTTCATTATCGTCTCCTGGAGAATGCACTTAGACGTTATTTACGGCACGGACGCTTCGTGTTCTAGAAGATTTCCTCTTATTTTATCATGACTCTAAATTTTCTACGACATTGTTGAAGAGCTAAATATTTATATGTTTTATATTTTTCTATCAGTTCCGCGTTATATACTGGTTTAGCGCGTGATTACTAGATCTTTGTAATTCAATAAATATGAACTCTATAAAGCATTGCACGAATTGAAGGAAGTTCAAAGCAGTGATGTCAATGGGCCATGAAATATCCGTTTCCGATTAAAATTGTCAGTGAATCTGAATAATTGAATAATTTACTTAAACTGAACTGAATAATTTACTTAAAGTCATCTGTGTATAAATCTTATATTGTGTGCATAATTGTATATTTATGGAGTATACACTTGTGTGTCTCAGTCATTAGGTTAAGCTATTCAACAGTAAAACTTAAACATTTTTAAGGAAGTAAAAATAAAATATTATGGACTATTCTTTTTTCGTTTCGCCAAACTAAGTTGGTTCATTTTTATGCTTGTAGCATCTCGTGTCATGTATGCAATCTCACGAGACTTTATCAGCGTTGGTCAAAAGATCAAAGGAGTTGCTAAGAAAGGTCAGTTCAGAAAGAGAATTGTATGAATGTGTAAAGTGAAACACACGTCATCTGTGTGAAGGGAAATAATATAGAATTATTATAATTATTTATATCTTGGGAAACGTTTGTCCCATAACGTGCGTGTCTTAATCAACTGGAAAGTTGATTTCTGTTTCTGTTTCAAATGTAATTTACAGAAACACAGAACTCGTTTTGGCAACAAAACACTCTTTTAAACTAAAGTTTATTGTTTTTCATTTGTAGGATGTAGCCGAATTCAATTTACCAGTTTATATGAAATTCATTAAAAGTTACGGGACCGACATTACGGATATGGGTTAACCAGAGCAAAAAGCTAACCTTTGTTCTGCTATTAAGTTTACAGTACAAGCAATTTATTGTAATTAATAGTCGTGAACATCATCATTAGGTTCAACTCTTTGTACATTCACTGCTGGATATAGGTATTCTTTCATCAGGGGACATTTCAAGGTCACGGTCTACGAAGCCCATGGTCTACGAGAATCGCATCGAATGCTACTAATTGGCTGACATTAAACAAAATTATAAACAACTATAAAATATGGAAGCTCCCCATAATTTCTTCGCCTTTATAACAAATGGTATGTAATTTTTAAAACACAAATATGTAGTTTTGAAAAGTTAGAGTAAAAAGGTTGAATCTCAGATGCCTAAAAACCAGAAACCAGAAATTCAACCACAACTTTTTATGTTCAATGTTATACTAAAACTCTTGAGTTAGCTACACTCAAATTGGTTGTTAACATCGGATGCGAACGCGCGAATACAAAATATCAAATATACTGTCATGCAGTATGCACCGTCCATCATTCATGCGCATGCAAACGACATGCAAAAAACTTGCCATCATATTAGTACCAACGCATGTGTTGCCTCAAAATGAAGCATCTTCAGCATTATCAATTTTAATGCAGTCGATGTAAGGTTCCAATCAACTCTGTTAGTAAAGTGCGAAATGTACACAAGATTTGACATTCGTTGTATTAGCGA
Organism: Mimoniades nurscia nurscia; assembly: GCA_018246595.1. Lineage (NCBI taxonomy): Eukaryota > Metazoa > Arthropoda > Insecta > Lepidoptera > Hesperiidae > Mimoniades > Mimoniades nurscia. The sequence continues at coordinate 749 of DWFO01001383.1, read as the reverse complement.
CAAGCTAAGCGGAATATCCTAAGCTAGTAACATCTGCTATCGTACGAGTATTCCCACGGGATAATGTGGAAAAATAAATGCTACCAACACGTACTGGGATGCTGCGACGTTAGATGATAAATTAGAGTTTATTGACAATGGAATTATACTGAAATAAAGTACGAATGCGAAATGTGAATACGAAAGAATGAAAAAACTTTCGTTTCACCGTTAAAATGCGTGAGAATTAAGTTAGTGCCTCACTTTGCTAGCTTGTTTATTCACGCACAGTAAATATTAGGGAATTGTATTTTAACATTATGGTATCGGATTTTTTGAGATTTTATTTGTCACAATCGTTCGTAACAGAATAGATAATCTAGAGAATATCGTACCTATCAATGCAGCGCACTAGATACTTTCCCCGAATATTAAAAAAAAATTGTCCCTGCTTTGTCAGAATAGAATCAATTTGCACTCTAACGTAATGGCTACTCTATATTAAATTCATTTTTTCTTTAAATTCAAATCTCATTTATTCGTACCTCGAATAATTCCTACCTCGTCGGGGATTACCGGTGTGAGTTTACTTTAAAAAACTGTACCTACCTATTTTTCTACACTTGGTGCTAGTTATATCTTGCCGTGAAGATATATTGTGTATGGATTTTCACCGGAATATATTTTATGGATGCAATAGTAAGTGTTACATATTTCCGGGTAACCGGAGCACATAATTATACGGGCATGTTCTGTGAATATTACTCAGC
>DWFO01001382.1:0-16047 GCA_018246595.1 Mimoniades nurscia nurscia | reverse complement strand
TTTATATTTTATACAGTCATAATTTATACAGTCTGACTGAAATGACCCAACATCTTAAAGGTAGGGTAAATGGAACCAAAGCGGAACAAACAAGTCCCATTCCTCTTAGGACAGACAGCATAGATTGTTGATGGAAATGAAGAACTTGGTTATATAGTTCCGTATACATCGTATATATCGTAGAAAAATGAGTCGGTATATATGTAGCTGGCGTTTTGTATTTGTATTTGAAATTATTTAATTGATCAAAGTATTAACATTCTGAGTGTATTAAAGCGTCAAATCGGAGTTATATTAATCCGGGCTTACTGTTTCCGATCCAATAGAGATACGCTTAATAAAAATGGGTTGAACGATTTTACATCAAAAGCAAAAACATGCCAATAATAATAATAATTAGATTTTAGTTCAACGAATGTATTAATTCCGAAAGTCTAGATTGGAAAGACATCAGAGGCAATAGTATCTATGTATGTGATTTTTTCTTTTAAAAATAGTTTAGATAAATGTGTATATAGGTAGTAAACGTATAAGGCATGTAATATGTGCTAACTTCTACCTGGTACAGTTTTTCATTTGGCAAATTACGGTTTTCAAACCTTTTGATACTGACAGGAGATCAGTATCCCACAGCGGAATGGTGTAAAGGGTTGATTACAATGGTTTCTGTGGTGGTTGAGGACAACAGTAATGATAATGAAATACACGTAGGCTTACATTGCATTTGAATTAAAACATACATTGAATTAGAACATAAATTAAAAATAAATTTGTAAAATAAAATAAAATAAAATAAATAAATAAATATGTACATTGACGATTTTAACAATTAAAATGGCTTTAATTACTAATACACGAAAACAGTGTCTAACTATTAGAGTTGGCACTGCGCTTATTAAACGTTGGATAAAATTTAGCTCCGATGTTAATTTACAGCGCTGGCCTAATATTATACCTACCATGTTTCATACAACTTTTAGAAAAGAACTTAATAATACCAAATGCAGCGTAATTATCATTGACGCTCACCGACATTCACTGTTATTATTATTCGTACACGACATTTATCATAATATATACAAGTTTGAAATTAGAATTTCTCACTAGTTTCGAATTACCGAATTGTTATCACATAACGGAACTACCTTCCCCCCTCCCCCTCGTTCATCCACCCTATTGATATTTGACCTACGCAATTCAATACACAAACAGCCACACGTCAGCCACAATGGATTATTACTAGCGAATCACGTGTAATAATAATTGCTAATTGCATCCATTTGCAGGGCAGTTAATTATATGAGCGGGAAACGTTTTGCGGGGCACTGATTAGGTCGCATTCGCATATGTCGCGGGACAATCACTGCGGCTATAAATCACGGAGATAACTGTGACAGGCCACGTGACGAGCGACGACGTCGTGACGTCGACGTGACATCCTCCGCGTGTAACGCCACGTATGTTATCATTGTTTGTGTATGTTTGTTTGTATGTAAGTATTATGTAGTTTACATTACAGGTGATTGTGAGTAGCTGGTAGGAATTTTATTTTTATAGTCTTTTTTTTAACGTGTACGAAGGGTGACAAATATAGAAGCGGCATTTCAGGGCTGTACGGACAGATAATTATGTAGTTGATTTATTTAAAATCTACCTTAAAGGAAACTCGTGTAAAAGTACAATAATAAGATTTAATTAAAGTTCGTTCAAATTAAATATTTTTTAGGTTTCAGACATATTTCTACCAGATGAACTGATCTTTAATATGTTCTAATAATACTAATGTTTATTAAAATCTGTTATGTTAATATGACTGCCTCATTGGTGGAGTGGTTGCGTTCGGGACTGCAGTTTGAGAGGTCCCGGGTTTAATTCCCGATCGGGCACTATTGGATTGTTCTAAATTTTCTGGTAGCAGCTGAAGTCTGGACATGTGACATAGGCTCATCACCTATTCCATAGTGATTCCATTCCGTAAACGTAACTGGTGAAACGTGAGTTTACTCCTCTGCCTGCCTCTTCGGGGATTACAGGCGCGATGTTACGTAATTACACTGGATAATTCCATATTTATGTAGTTTTTCTATGTACTAAAGTGTAATATCAAGTAAGTTGAATACCATTGAGCAACTTGTGCAATGCGAAATACATTTGAATGAAAAGGTATGGATATATACGACGTGTAAACAAAATAAATTTCTCACTTGGACAGTTTCCGCGTGGTAGCTAATTTTTTTATCAATCAAATTACATAACCACGTTCTCCTGCTACAATACACCCCATTCATACGGAAAAATATACCACTACTTCACTTAAACAAATTTGCCGAGTCCATTTACATATATTACAAACTGAGTAAATAAGTTTACTGTGTTTTACGTGCGCGACCGCTTTCAGAATACCGTAGGAGATTTAATAAACCGTTCAAATTCTACACGGACCGGCTGGACAACTAGTTTTGAGGGCGTATTTAAAGTTACCATCGCATCGTATCATTTTATTGGGTTAGAAATGAAACAATTGTTTCGGACCCCTGCACAGGTAGCGGGCTTTCGAGTGGGACTCCAGAAATACGAGCCAGACAACTGCTGGTTTACGGTATTGAGTAAACACCGCAATATTGTTTGCAAGTTGAAACGAACTGAATTTATTAACTGTTATTGTGTCTGTCACAATGCAATCTGCGTCTGCGTTTTGTTAAGTGTGTGTTTAAGTGTAAGTTTATGAAGCTAAGAAAATATTTACTATAATTGTTATATTACTATTGTGTAACTTAAGAGTTTTTTAGCTTCGTAGTGAATTATTCGATCCGATTGAATAAAAATCTAAGAAAAATATGAAAAAAAAATAAGTTATGGAAAAACAGTTCAGTTCTAGAGGTTTAGATACATGGAACGCATAAACATACGCGTCCCGTTTTTGTATAATCTGTGTAGGTTTTAGTTGTGAGAAATATTAATTTCAATCGGTAAGAGTTAAATGCAATACTACCTACACAGAAACGTACAAAACTAAATAACTTTTTACGCATTAATACAAAAAACAAACTCAAGATGCCGCCACCCGCTTATAAAATTTTACTCCATGTTGAAGACATTATATATACGCGTACGTTAAAACTTCTATTGCCAAGGGGCATGCGATTGTGGACCGAAGACGGAAAGAGACTGATTGATAGATTCACATTTCAACAGCATTATCATTTTTATTATTGTATTATAAGGCCAGGTACATTACGGGTTATATAGACGCCTGAAAACAGCACAGACTACCACATATATGTACTTTCATCACTCTCATCACACATCCATTTCAAATTTAAATTCAAATGGCATTTATTCTCAATTAGTTCCTTTGTACACTTTTTTTATGTCAAAATGAACTACCGTCACGCTTAGTCTCTTACGGGACTGGCAGAAAGCATTTTCATTACATATAATAATTATGACAAAGAAATTATTTTTTTAACAACAACAAACGCAGAAATCGAGCAAGACAGTGAATAAGGCATTAAATACTATTATCATTTACATCCGAAATTTGATAGAATTGAAAAACTAAATTGGAACACCGCAATACGATATGTACAAAGTAATAATTGCTACTTAGTTGTTAAACAAAGTTTAAAATGCATACAGCGTAGTGGCTTAATATAACAATACAGGTGCTAGAACGGCGCGGCAGCTGTTCTGATATAACTGGTATTAGTTTATATGTGAGGTTGTATGTTCTTAGTTTATTCGTAGGTACCTTGTATGTTATTTTATGATTTAATTTTGCTTTACTACGAGTACAATCATTTAACGTAAACGAACCTGGTAGAACGTGGGAGTGTACTACACTCCACTACCTACCCCTTTGGTGGTTACTGGCGTGATGTTACGTTTGTTACAATTATTTGTGCGTTATGTATTATGAACGATACGATCACAAATCTGATACGATTAAATCAAGGATTCTTGTATTCATATTTTCGTATACTTATACACTATAAGCTCAATAAACTTTTATATAAGACGTAAAAGTGATAGGTTTGTCAGAAACGGCTCAGAAAAATACAGGATTATGGTTGAACATACGTAATCGTAATCCATACGGCACGTAATGCACGCATACACGTGAATCCATACAGCATCTTAGTTTTTACATTAAAACTTTCGAATATCATCCATTTTCTTAAGTGGTTGATATTGACAAGGCATATTAGCAGTGGATTGAGACAGGTTAATGTTGATATAAGAAGCCAATTAATAACAGATCGCACGTCTTTGCGTGGTTTTAAAATTACGACCAAAAACAAGGGCGAAATTTTTTACGAAATACTATATATTATGTAACGCATAAATATGATGCTACTTATATGGATTGTGGGAATAAATAAAAAACAATATTTCACCGCAGGAAGACAACAATGTCCCAGGGGAAACTCGGAGGTCGTCAAACGAAACTCGGTCGCTCAAGTTAGTGAATATGTATTATGTAACAAGAAGGCAAACGATGATGTGCGAACAGAATAACATTTTATTTATATACTACATTATTTACTTACATATTATTGAAAATTTTAATAGGTAGGTATACAATGATGAAATTTTATAATAGCCTATTGACCAAAGGATTGACATATATAGGATGTACAACTTATTGAAATAACTACATCGCGGCCATAATAAAAATGTGTTTTTTTCATTTGTTGGAGAAAATAGAATACTTACGAGATAGAATACTTACGAGATAATAGAATACTTCGTATCTAAATAAAATTAAAGCTGTTCGGCAAACCAAACCAAACCATACTCGAAAAATAACGGAATATTGGAAACGTAACAAACAAAAGTAACGTCACGCCTGTAATCCCCGAAGAGGTATGCATAGGAGTGTAGAACACTCCCACGTTTCACCAGTTACTTTTCCGTCCCATATTAGAATAGGTGGTTAGCCTATTGCCATATACCGGGCACATATCCAGACTCCGAGCCACTACTAGAAAATCTAAATTAGAAAATTTAATAGTGCCCGACATTCGGCAGTCGCACTTGCAACCAACACGACCAACGAGGCTGACATGATTATGCTCCCGTATACATATTGTACCACCTAAACTACCTACACTGTCTTTGTCATTATCACCACCTCCTTCATAGAATGAGAAGGGTTAAGATCATAGTTTGCTACGGTAGCTACGGTAGCGGTACACGCTTACAGAACTTTCTAGAGAATTCTGTGGCGTGCTAATTTCCTCCCGATGTATTTTTTCAAAGTAATAGCAAGTAATATTTTCTTTCAATTCGCACTGTTTTAGGAAGACAAATATTGTACCAAGATTCTGATACACTATTTACATTGGTATTAAGTATTTCATTACAATTTCTATTCGTATTAACTCACTTGTTTTATCGTTAGCTTAGACTATTCTGGAATGTGTCCACAATATTCCTCACAGTGGATAGGTGTGTATCATTTTCAGTCGATAGTTTTACATCACTAAAGATCTCGTCAGATCTACTTAGGATCGGATGTTGACATGGTGTAATGATGAGATCTAACAAGCATAGTTATTATAGTCTTGCATTCACCTTTCAAACTGTAAATTGCATGCAGAAATTCCACGCGGCCATCCATGTATGAACGATCTAATAGATAAAAATCATAAAAATACACAAAACATATATGTAATTGCAATTCCAATATTATTTACGTTATATCCTCACTATTCTATGTAACATGTATAATCGATATTAATTTTTTTATATATAATCAACAACAATTAGTCACTAAAGTGGAAGTTTAAAGGTATGTGTATACAACAATAAAATATCAGATACATGTAGGTACATGCACATAAAGGTTTAAAACATTTTAAAGACATAATACATTATTAATGACAGGTATCTATACATTTCAAAATTAAATGAAAAAGTTTAAAATTTTTAAAATATTCTGTCTCCCTCAGTATATGACGTCAATTCAAGTATGATTATTGTATTGATGTTTCTATCATAACAATGAAAACATTTAAATAAAAAAAATGCAAATATTTCAAAAATAACACTGGACAAACAATCAAAGTAAATAAAAATACAAAAGATATATAATGTAATGTATGCTAATATTTTTGATCTTATTTATTATAGATATGCATCAATTACAATACAACATTCAATCAACATTCTAAATATGTAATATTACTATTATTGTCAAAATACAAAGACAATTTAATATGTTTATGTTCAATTAATAACATGACATCGTCTTTTGATCATTACATTCATATTTATTTCTGTGCTTCGAATAAACGCACAGAAATATACATATATATAATTAAAAAATACATTTGTATTTTATATACTTTGCTCGATTTCGAAATTAACAATAATATTCTGCTAAACTTTAGCAAAAATATCAAGCAGTTAAATTTTTACATGTAAGTATTAATTAATGGAAGACTTCGTTGTCGAGGAGTTACAAGAACGCAAACATCCATTGGAAGACATTGGATACCTTATCGTAATTTGTAAATATTAAACTTCTATTAATATATTATATACATATACAATAAAGAACTGGAAGACTCGAGTAAAATATATATTCAATATAACCGGTTATTATTGTCTTAGCTAAGGATTCGAACTTACTTTAATAATCACATCTGACTAGGTTATTTGTGGCGGTAAATATTTAGTAATGTCGGGTGGTACTAGCGACAACACGAATAAAGAATAGCCATACATCTAGAACATTTCAACAATTATCTGACGCTAATGAAATTAGAACGGCAAGCCAATCTTGAAAGCTTTTATTAGGGCCGAACCAGAGTCGTACATACCGATAATGCCGAAGAGGACACCTAAACCCATGATGAAGTAGTCATACGCGATAGTGGTGCTTTCGAGTTGGTTTCCTTTAAGCTTAAGATGGAAGTAAGCGGGCCATATGAAACTCAACATTGTTCCGGTAAAGCTACCAATGAAGCCCATGAGAATTGTGAAGTGAGGTATGAAGATCGCCATTAGTATTGTGAACATTATAACCCCAAGTCTCCATGCCAAGCCCCAAACTTTCAACTCGCCGTCCAGTGCGTAGATTGTCGGGAAAAGTGTTTTCGGTTTGCCTCTAAAAAGAGCACGTTCCAACAGATCACAGGCAGCGTAGTACGGCAACGGGTAGCTGAGTACAGCCTTCATAACCAGGAAGAAATTGACTAGACCCTTAAAGCCGGCTGATCGCAAGTTGTTTGTAATGACTTGCTGAGTATCGTTCTGGAATGTTAAAAAGCATATGTATCCAAATATAGACTTGAACGCTGCGGCCGCAATATGTGACCAATTCAGCATCCATTCGAATCTCGATCGATCTTCCATATTTCCCTCGAGGGTCGGCAAGAAGATCTGGGATGTATAAGAGAATACAATAACACCCAAGCTGATGGGGAAATTTTCAAAATCCAGGCTCCATTTCACTTTTGACCAGCCCCAATCTCCAATGTAAAGGATACAGTAGCCGAGGACAATAGCGTTAATAATCAAATGGCTCATGGTGCACCAGAAAGAGAGCATGCTGACACTTTTCAATGACTTTAAGAACGCTAACGGCAGGAGAAAAATTCCGATCAACATCATCCAAGAGCGAGTATCGATGGAGCCATCTGGAAAGGTGCCGATCATGAGATCGCCGCAAACGACAACATACAGAATACAAGTCATGAGTAATTCTATGATTTGTGCCATGTTCACGACTCTCGCGCCATATTTTCGCCCGAAGCATTCCTTGGCGATACTTACGTAAGAGTCACGGACTCGCACACGTTGGCCGGACACTGGGTCGTCTTCGTACAGACATTCGACGAGGATTTTACCGGTGTAACAGCAGATGTGGGCGATGCCGATCATAGCCGCGATAGCCCAGTAGCCTCCTTGGAGTACGGCGAATGGTAACGATACCACGAACATGCCCTGTGAAAAATTTTCGTTAAATATTAGCCATTTATGATTGGTGGCAATGTAATAAATATGTATGTGAGATACTTACTTGGATGGCATTGGTAACGTTCCATGCGGCTTGGAACTCGTTGATTTTTGCGCCTGGTTTTCCACCGCCCTCTTCAAAACCACCTTCTTCAGATGAAGCGTAGAAGTCGACACTCTGCATGCTCTGAGTTCTGGAAATATTACATAAATGTAAAAGTTACCTGAAAACAAATGTGAACAATAGAAATGCCTTCAAGTGATTTTTAACTATTTTTAACCAATTGAGTCTAGTTTGTGAGTTAAAATCAGACAGACAGTAAGCAGTGCTTAGAAATCTACCTGGGAGCGCCATCCTCTTGTGGATAAGTGTTCTGATAGCTGGTGAACGAGTCTTCAGCTTGGAGTTCGCCACTCAGGAATGGGTTTGTTGGATTGGTAGACTGGTAGGTTGGCGAGGTTGTCTCGTTCATAGTGGAGAGTTCGCAGCTCTCACCCATATTATCTGAAGATTGATATCAAATTATATGTCCATTTATGCATTTATCCATCCTTGAATCTCAAAAATGAATAAACCATTACATAAATCTATTCCTTATTAGCATTAATTACAATATTCATATTCATTAAAGTTTGTGAAAATAAGTATATTGATGTAGAAGTTTAACATACCCAAGTTGGCAAATCTGACATTCTGAGGAGGGCGTGGAGGAGGACCAGGCTTGTCCGGCATCTGTTGCCTGACGGTCTGCATGGCGACGTCCAGGGCATTCTTGAGGGGTGGTATCTTGAATCGGCCCAGATTGATCATATTTGTATCTCTTATCACTTATTAATATATTAGTAAATTTTCCACCAATCACGGAAAAATCCAATAAGGATTTAAAATAGTATACCAATCTTGAAATTGACGTAATGGGAAGACATCGATTTTTTAATAAAATTTTTCTTACAGTTATATCGAAACACGAATAGCTTTATTCACCTACTGCTATAACTTTAATACTAATTTGGAAGACTTCGTTACACTAAACTAGGATAAAAATTTATATTATTGTATGAGCGATTTTTTGATTTTTCGAGCAGCCATTTTTGTAGTATTTACTTTACGCTCATTGTATTCACCGTTTGTATATTGATTTTGGCACTGATTATATATAATTGAATTGATTTTTTGGTTAAATTAATGAGCTTTTTTGAGGAATTTCACATTTTAAAACGGTATTCTTTTGTGTAATGGCTGCTCAGCACTCTCTGTGGGTAGTGGGTTTGGCGTGCGGCGCGGGGAGGCTGCGCAAAGCGACGATCGATACACGTACGAGGGGACTTATCTCGCCGAACTTGGCACTATAAGAATGCTCTTGCAATAATGTAGCGAGCATAAATGACCTTTTGGATGTAGTACTATATTTCTGGTACATACATAGATCTATCGTCATTGATAAATTTCATTCGTAACACTTTTTTGTCACCTTAACTAGACTTGAATAAGAATACATATTTGTTTTCTTGTAAGCACAATTTGTCCCAGTTTAGGAATATTAATAAAGTTTTATGAAACTCATGTATGTATGTATGTAGGTATTTGGTATACCTATTGTTAACGTTACGTATCAATATTAGATAAGCAGTAGGTAGGTAAATGTTTTGTTAAAATTCCGGTAAAAATGTGTAATTAAAACTATTGTATGTACCTATAACATTTACAAAGATATTCTGAATCACAAAAGTATGAAGAGAAAATGAGAGTGCTGAATTGTTTCGCATTTCGTGGAAAAATATATTAAGCAGGTACCGTCTATGAAAAAATCTCAACGTGTGGAAGCATTTAAAGATAACTTATCAAAGAACAATTTAATTGAAGGACCTGTTAAACTAATTGCTCGTTACACAAATTAACAACGTTTTCCTAGCTATGCAGGTCCATGACGTCACAAGTTTTTGCTGTACTTGATCCACCATGGACTTGAGAGTGGGTCTGAATAGTTTAAAAATATTAATTGTGGTTACGCTGTTTGTTTTTCGAACGGTAAGACCCTTTTTTAAAACTGTCGTGATTAAAGCTGAGGTGCGCTAAATATTTTCGATATTTGAGAATAAAAATTTATGTTAAATTTTAATATTTATCTCCAACTGAAAATTAATCGTTTTTCACAATTCTACAGTGTAATTTGTCCGAGGATTCATAACATCGTCTTACAGTGATCAAAAATTTCGTCTTATCAACAACCAGAATTTGCACTTTAAAATTGTCACTACGGTTTTTAAGCTTTAGGTAAAATCGTTCTTCTAATTCTAACATCTAAATAAAAATGTAATTCGTTAACATCTGAACTTGTTTAACAGACTGATGAACTTTCTTTTATGCAATGCACTGATAATCAGATTACAAATTCTAATATGGCGGACGTCAGTCAAAATAATATAATCAGTGGATTAAAACTCAACAAAAAAATTCAAAAATACTCTAAGCTTTACAAATCGATTATAAATGTATTTTACACCCTACGAAAATATGTAGTTGCACATACATCGTCAATTCTACTCTTACGACATTTTTACTTTTATTTCGCTTCTTCCAGAATAGCTATGACATCAGCAAGCATCCGTGTTGCCAGGAGCCCTCAGAGAACGTCACCTTAGCCATGATCATAGACGCGTATGAGATTTACGGTCACGATCCTACCGACAAGCTGGACCACCTGGCCCATTATCAGATCGAGATGATGAAAATCAAACGAGCCCCAGATCAGGTGCATTTAGAAAAAAAAAACTGTATATTGAAGACATATACTTATTATACATAACAGTATAATTGCCAGAATATTTAACACCTGATAGGTCGCTCGTACCTGTATCGTAATGAAATTATCAGAGTTCGAATATCTTTTGATATTTATAACGCATATAATTGAATAAAGAACAACTTCGAATCCTGATCGCTCGGAGTAGAAGGCTGTGTTCTAATTCACTAGACTATCACTGTTTATATTGTTAACTTGTTAGCCTCATAGTCTTTTACTACTATAACAATGACTGTTTGTTCCAGTACATAATAAACGAACACGTTCATATAGCTGCGGATCATTTGGGAAGATTTATACATCTCCATATAAAGGAGCTTAAGGTGACCACGTTTTTAACAATGTTAAAGGTTTTTCCAAGGGGCGAGGACGGAGGCGGTCCGGGAAGTTGTGCTCCGTGACCCCCGACCCGCATGCCCAGCGTGGGAATTATGGCATAACCCCTCAGGGGAGGCTATATCCCTAGACTGCAATAAGCTAATGATGATGAATGGCTTTCCTATTGCTACATTGACCGACAAACAGGCAAACGGGACTTGTAATGATCAGTTGTAAACCATTGCGTCCCGAAGGACTCTGTTAGCGTTCTTTTTGAACTCTTTAATATACTTCATTAATCGCAGGTACTCCTGATAGCGTTAGAAGACGTGATAGATAACATGTTAACGATGTACGACAATCACAACGCTATCAAGACAGAGAGAGTGGCTACATACAACTCCAACGCCGGCGGGGCGGTGCCCTCGGAGTTCTATCTCAGCCAAGGTACAGTTGTAAAATCAAACTAATTAAGTATAAGTTGATAAAATATTTATACATGAAATTTTCAATGTAGATACGTGTGTGTTATGAGTTACGACAATTCCAAATTAATGTCTACAAGTACAGGTATTTATCTATATCTTTAAACACAAAATGCTTTTAATTATGTACCTAAGAATCATTGAAATTATTATGTTGGAAATTATCAGGTCAATAGTACTCATGTCTTTTTCTCAAGCAGCTGTTTTAGTGTCTGTATAATATACATATAATATTGCCTTTCTCTCCAGCAGTTAGAACTGAAAAAACTAGTACCTAATGAGCGTTTTGAAGAAAATAATTTAATTTAAAGTAAAGACATATTTAAGTACTTACCTACTTAGTAATAAAGTTGCATGTTGCACTTTTCCACAGTTTCACTAATGTATAATAAAGTTGCATGTTGCACTTTTCCACAGTTTCACTAATGTAGATAATTATTAGTTTTACATACATAGATTATACTCATTAAAGACCAAACATTTATTTCTTATGATTTTTTCCGCAAAAATTGAGATATTGTGAATCTCTAAAGTGCTGAAATTAATAAATATCAAAAACAGAGGTTGATTCTTAAAGTATAAAGAATATTTTCAAATGAATTTCAATAACGTAAAGAGCATATAACTGCCCTGTTTCATTTGGATTAAACTTCAGATTCAGCCTTTTAGTTCAGGGGTCCTGGGTTTAAGCCCTGAGGCTAGCCAGCGTGGCAGACTATGGGCTTAACCGTCCCATTCTGAGAGGAGACTAATGTTCCAACAAACGGAATCATACAAGGGTTGGAATATAAAGCTCCCTAATCATTTGGTGAATGGTGCACCATTCAAGAAGTATGAAATGTCCTGTCTTGGAAACTGATTTCAGTTTTCATGTGGCGGTGTTTATAGTAACGAGAATTCTGACAATACTAATACCTATCTTTAAATTAAATTAATTTTTCCGTTGTAATTTTGAAATTTGGTTATAAAATATTACTTTATTAGTTTTGAAATTGGTTATAAAATATTCATATTCTAGTTAGTAATTGTTTCCAGGTAGTTATGAATCTTATCTGATATACGAAAATTACTATAGTTATGTACATGATTCTTTTTTAGAATATTACTGCGGTAGGAACGTGTATCTGTTCGTTTCGGAGCTATACAGCGACATCTACAATATGGGGAAGGGAATGGCGCCGTACTGCAAGGGACGTGGGTTCCACTTCATGGGCTTCGTCCATTTCATGGACGACAACAAGTATTATCTGGAAGAAGACCCGAGTATAACATTCCAGATGGACAATTACATACACGGGCTGGAATGTCATTTGGGAATTTGTATTTTTAGGTATGGCAATATATTTTCATTACTGGCAAGAATGTTATAACTGTTGTTATAATTTGTTCTTCGTTTCTTCATCACCATTCTTTTTAACATTTAACTGTTAATACGGGTCTGCTCTCTATGGAGAATGGTTTAGGCCATAAAATACCACGCGAGCCAAATGCAATGTAGTGATTTTTAATAAATACTAACTGGTAACTTGTCCCTGTCGGGGCGGAGTAAGAATACATCCCCCGACCCCATGCCGGAATACAGGGCGCAAGAGGCGACTAAACCCGGCGTTGGACTAGGCCCAGCTAAAAGCCCTGGTCTACTATGGAGATCAGCGTAGGTGGAGCGAGAAGCTATGCTCTGCGATCCCAACCAAAATGCTCAGCGTGGGGACTATGGGCATAACCCCTCAGATAGGCCCATGTCCAGCAGTGGGCTGAAATAGGCTGATGATAATGATGATGACTAACTGGTAATTAAATCCTTGGGTATTTATTGTCGAACGGTTTCGAAACAGTTAAGCTGAAATTAATATGCCGTATTTACAGATTTCCCTTCAAGAAGAACCTTCAGCATGTCCGCGATGTGTCGACTCTACCAAAAGCGATAGTGAAATGTGGCACCGAGACGTACAAGTTGCCGCCTCTGACCGCCGCGTCCTGCATCATCACGTCCGGCTCTTTCATCCTCGATTTCAACATCCAGGGCATACGGTTCCGGCACTACGATTATATGCTGGTAAACTGCCATCTTCGCAGACCTGGGCGTACCATTAGAAATGATCTATATAAAAATAATAATAATATATCTAGGTTGGCACCGTCGCTTAAGGACATTTGCAACACCCGAGGATTGACCATTGCGCTGCCAGCTTTAAAGTAGACCTCTCCTTGCAATTTTTCCTTTGCTTTTTTCTACATATAATGAACAAATGTATGGAATCAATATAGAACTCTATAGAACGAATGTTCTAGATAGAACAAACGAAATAGTTATTCTCATTTGTTTCTCCTTGAAGCAGTATTTTGTTATTTTTGTCTGAAGATGTGGTAGACATTGTCGTAGGTATCTCAGTGTAGTCGTTAGGGCTGTCGACACATATCTATTTGACTTTGGATTTCTACAATAATATATTATGCTAAAGCAATCTTATCAGTTGACTTTTTTTCCAATTGACATAACTGGTTATGCCGTGTCAATTAAAGTAGTGAATTAATTAAATAATAAATAAATATATCACCTCAATTAGTCTACACTTTATTTCGCTGCTCTTAAAGAAGAATAATAGATTCGATTTAAAGAAGATTAAAATTTACTATAGGTAAATATGTCTTTGTTCTTTATATATGCCTATGACATGCATTAACACTCTATTCCTATAGACGAGAAGGTACAGACAGCGTTGTAGGCAACTTCAAAAGCTCTAGTGTTTTGTAAAAGTGAGATTAATTTACTGTTAATAAATGTGTTTTACAGTTTCTTCCGAACGGTCATACGTATTACACAAAAGAACCGTACTCGCCTTTGATCTGCGACCATCATGTCTGCGAATGGAATAATACGAATTATTACGGAGGTAAGGAAGTTAACTGTAGATGTTATTCACGATTGTAGTCTTCAAAGACATCTATTTAAAAAAAATCATTCGCTAAAAAAATACCTATTTCTATCCATTGCTGCATCCATCCATGATTCGTCTACTTTGTAACAAGTAAAATATTCAAATTCCATCGTCCAGTTTACCATTATTCTAATATTATTTAAATATCTCCTCGATGTATTGCCAGGTCCATTTATAATACCCGGTGATCCCGGAACGGGTCTGTCGCCGGTCCCGCCCTTCATCGAACAGACCACTGAAGCGTTCCAAGTGACAACCGAAACGACGGACTGGGGCAACATCACCTGTATGTTTTATACGGATATTGTGTATATATTTTTGCAGATGTTCAAAGATTTCCAAAAATTACGTAATGTACGCGTTGAATGTGGTTGGTGGCTTTGATTATGGCTTATTGATTTATTGGATAGTGGTTTATTACATAGATAGTTAAATTATTGCATTAAACACGGTAGAATACAATACAATTACAGCGATGTGGCAACTATTTTTGTAATTACAAATTGTCCTGGATGAAGAGGTAAAGTAAATGAAATCTATGAAACGAAAATTGCAGTTATAGCTTTGACTGCCTAGTTGGTTCGTGTTGGTTACAAGCGCGACGGCCGATCGAGAGGTCCTGCGTTCAAATACCGGGTCTGATGCTATTGGAGTTTTTTTACTTAGATTTTCTAGTAGGTAGTGTCTCGTAGTCTGGATATGTGCCCGATGCATGGCAATAGGCTCACCACCTATTCCATATTGGGACGTAAACGTAACCGGTGAAACGTGGGAGTGTTCTACATTCCTCTGCCTACCTTTTCGGGGATTACAGGCGTTAAGCAATATGCGTGAGCCTATTGCCATACACCTCGCAAATTTCCAACTTACAACTAACACGACCCATGAGGCAGTCAACTAACGCAATTGCAAAGATTGAATGGGAATTACGAAAATTTCGGAATTCCATTTTTTCAATATTTTCTACACTTCTTCATTATTTCCCATTGATCTTAATTTTAAAAAAAATTGACCACTATGAAATACGCTTTAGAAACTGCTAGAATAGTTATCGGTATAACATTACCGGATCGTCCTGGGAACGAAACCAGTCGTTACGTTACCATGGAAACGGTATGCACACAAAAATATCAGCTACTTCAACTAAGTATAGCAATTATGTATATTTGCTGTGGATTTATTACTATATAATTTCACTTTCAATACTCTATGGAAATGCGTAACCTTCAATTTATTGTGAAATATTATAACTGGTTACCAATTTACAGAAACAACATAGGTACCAAGGTACTGGTCCGTTCAGGCGAGGTGTGGGACAGCAGGGCGCAGTATCCCTGTAGCTCGGGAACAGAATACGAGCTACGGTATCTCCTGCCTGTCATAAGAGGCGACTAAAAGGAGGCTTCTGGGGTTGCGAGCGGTTAGAGTGGGTGCTCGAACCACCCCTCCGAATGGCTGGCACCTTGTCGCGGTGGAGGGGCTTGCGTGTCCCAATGAACCCCAGGGCTATACCGGATAGGGTCACCCATACCGGGC
>DWFO01001381.1:0-16048 GCA_018246595.1 Mimoniades nurscia nurscia | reverse complement strand
TAAAAGTAACTGATGAAACGTGGGAATGTTCTACATTCCTCTGCCTACCTCTTCGGGGATTACAGGCGTGAAGTTACTTTTTTTCCATTTAATAGATTTCGTTACACATTGAATGATGGCGTTATTGATTCATCGTTTATCCGTTTATATAGAGTTATATAGAGATCTGAGCAATCATAACACAATCATGGATGTTATAAAGTAAAGAATTAAAATTTTTATCCCCTCACGTGTAATTCTTTGGTATTATAAATATATTTTAAATTATTAATTGGTACAGTGTCTTTCAATTGAATTAGAGTGCAAAATTGTTATTAGAAGAGTTAATACAAAAAGCTTACCCAAATGAAACAAGCCCTTTATGCTACTATTTTATAGGATAAACATGTAGTTGTTGGGCCTAAACATGTCTAATAGATTAGTTACGGCCGGAACGCACGAAGGAAAACCTCGTACCTATACGTCCAAAACTGGTCAAGCATTCCAAAATGTCAGTTTATAAACGCTCACGAGACATTTATTAGTAAAAGCGATTTCTAGCCAATGTGACAATTTGTACGATTATTTTAGCGATGTGCTTACTTTTCTTTTACGTCTTTTAAAAAAAGTTTTGTTACGATGTCTCTTCTTAAGCAAAAATAATGGTTACAATCTCCTAATAAGGCTGAGGACCTCCAATAAATCTACATACGCATTTTGTAAAGCACTAATGTAAGATAGACTGGTCAAGACCACACGCATTTATGATTGCACGCTTATCGGGTTAATGTTCGTTACAATCATAGTTCGCATACCGAAGATATAATGAAATCTGCATAGTATTTTAACAATTCATCCACTATTGGGTGGTCTAAGCTTCCATAAAGTAACGTAGTTATATAAACTGATGTTGGAATTATTACTCGATCAAGAATCATGTTTAGTGATAGTGCCAGTTTTTGTCGCGTGTAGAGATCTAAAATTGTCTGAATAGGAATTTTCTGGATAGTTCTTATTGAAGGATAAGTACATAACTAAGTTTTAGGTAGTTGTAGGTGTCAGTTAGATGGTCATCAGATCCATACTAAGCATAAAAAGAGATTGCATTATGGAAACAGGATGGCTCTTAAACAACATATAGAAATAAATAGATAGATTTATATATAGATAGTTTTTATTCTTTTAGTAAAATAGCCTTTGCTTTGAAAATAATAGTTCTAAAAAGTTATTAAAATCAATCGAAGTTAGTACAGCTGTAGATAGAATATTTCCTGTTTGTCAGTGTCATTTGTTTGAACATTTGCATCTATGGTACGATAATATGGTGTGGTGATTGGTAACGGGGTCACCTTATACCGTTAGCGTACCATGCACAATGTTAGATTTTCATAACAATGGTAAAGAAAGTGTTTTACTACAATTAATAACTCAAATATACAATGATTTGTAATTGAATACATTTCAAAATCAATCGCATAATTTCCCTTCATTATCGTAAATCAACCATTCTTTCCGGGTGAAACATGCCAAGTTCTTAATTGGACTCTTATTGTCACTTATTAAATAATATCAGGGCTCTCTCGCAGGATGGGAACAATTAATTGATGTAATACTTAGTCACACGCGCAGGTCAGGAGTCAATACTCCCAAGGAGCTCGCAGATGGTGCGATGTAGAGCAATGTAAATGTAGAGTGAAATGTCAAGAAAGAGAGTAACGGGCTCAATGTAAGAGAAAGAGACTTGTTAATAAAAAAGAAACGATGAATTCAAAGACACTTCCGATCCGTTTACGCAAATAATCTATTCGCGGCAACAATATTTAAATTTATTTTACAGTAGAACAAAAAAAAATATTACTGCGAAATATTACTGTTAAATACCTACTAATTGGGCAGTAATTCAACTTTTATATAGTAAAGTCTGTTGGGTACTATTGTCACTAGCAAAACCAACAGCAACAGAAACAAACAAAAACTCTACATAACTCAAAACATGGCTTTTTCCCTCAAAATCAATGTCTGCAATATCAGTTTTGGTGGTCGACATAGTATTGCTTTGTATGTTGGGAAGTATGTACCGAAACAAGCTATTTGCCAGCTTCAAGCAATGCGGGCAATGTTTTCATAATTCCATGCTACTGTTACTGCTCTGTGCCAACAGCTGACAGTTAATATCAATAACAGGTTCAACTACACCGTGGCCCGCAGGAAGCGGATCGAAGCACTGCGGACATTGACGACTTCCGTCCGCGGCGATTCATGATAGAGATGGTGCTGAAAGCAATTAGCATGCGGATAGTGTGCGTCGTGAATTTGCGAATAATTTGCGAGACTCTACATTATTTAGGTTGCATGTACGATCTAAATACTCTCGGAAAAGATATTATTATTGGCATTAAGATTAAGAGTATTATTAAGAGCAAAAGATGTTAAAAATATAGCCACTGCAACTGTAATTGTTAAGTTAAGAAAATCATTAAGAAAATTTGATCCAAGCATTTTGTTATTAAGTCTATCCTTCTGTAACACAGTCAATTGACACGCGTAAGTTGATAAAAAAATAATATCTTGATCTTAAAAATTAATATCATTAAACATGCGAACATTGTTATGACTGAAAACAACATGTCGGAAGGAAGATCGACCCGAACAGTAAACATAATAAGATACCCATTGCAATGCGGTGTCAGTAATTTAGACATTAAGTGATATGAATAAAGATAAGATGCATTGGATCTATCAACCGATCACGTAGGCAATGCACAATGGCGCGCTTAATGTCATAATGGCCGCGCCAAGGTAACGTAGTCCGCTGTGATGACCGCGGCGCCCAGAGGAGCGCATTGTCTGAGGTTGACACGCATAGCAATGTTACTATTTGCGCAGTTGGTGGAGGCGTAATTCTATTATCTACTTCGCAATCGATTGTTCATTTTGTTTGTGGAAATATTTTATACCTATATACATATTTTTAGGATGTTTACAAATGTTTCTTATTATATTGAAAATATACATATTATAACTTGTGAAAACTTGTATGTAGTTCTACACTCCTCTGCTTATCCTTAGGAACCTGTTGTTTGTTTCAAAAGCGTCAGATAAATCGAACGTAGTACAGTAATTAGTCTATTCAATTAGCCTAGTCAATGCGTCAAGTCCATTTGTCAATACTTATAGATCTAGTGACATTAAGGTGGGAGCTTTATATTCATATTTGCAACGAATACATTTCTTGACATGTGATGAAAATCGAAAACTCTACCAATAAAATCCAAATCAAAAGTGCTTAAATTGATATATGAGTGAACGTGGGATTGTACTACACTCCGCTATCTACCTCTTCAAGGGTTACAGACGTTATTTTCTTTAAGTTTTTATAAATTTATATGTTAAGCATAAAAAGGATGTCAGCTGTATTTATTTTACAATGTTTAATTAAACTATTCGAGATAAGTACGACCTTAGATACAGAGTCCTACATTTCGTGCGATGAATAAATTAACAGTAGTGTCGATTTTAGGACAATATATTAGCTATTACGTTAATGTGAATTTAAAATAAATAATAATATTATTTGTAACAAACAACCTAACACTATATGTGTGTAAAGCTTGTAAGCAAAACGATTGTCAAACACCGCACACAATAAACTTGCACGACATCAATCAAACAACTGGCTTAGGAAATATGCATACTTTTGGTATAGTAGAATTAGTCTGGCACATTGATATGCTCTATTTACGATTATATGTCTGTGATCAGGGGTATAGATTTACATAATTGGCGATCGATAGCCAATAGGCGGAAAACTCAGCCTTACCTTCATATACATTTATAATAAATACAATTTAAATAAATAAACATTTTATTGTAAACCATAAATCTCCAGTAACGTGGTACAGTTATGTGATGTTAATGGCCTTAAAAATTATGAAATTGTTGTAATAATAATAATTTCTTATTACATACATATGTATATGCTATGGTTTGCAACAGCACGGACTATTTAAATAGTACTAGAAGGTAACTAGTTCGTTAGTTTTTTATATACTTAGCATTTTGAGAAGTTGAATTAAATGTGACATTTTTTTTTTAAATTAAACGATATATACCAAGTATTCAAACTTTTATATAGTCATTAAAATAATTGGATTAAATGAACTAAAAAAAACTTAAATTAATCGTGTTTACTCCATTTTTATTTATACTCAACACGTATTCACGACACCGGAAATAGTACTATGCTACCCCGAAGTCACTCACAATCGTTAGTCACGAGTCCATTGTAACGAGCACTAGTACCTGTAGGCACGCCATGAGTAATAACTAATGTCCTCGTATCAGATAACACTCGTTTGCTTACCGTTTTGCAATGGACACACACAGAACACTGTGATGAATCATTGACTCCTTGATTACATATTTGTTTTAAAACAAAAACTGCTTCAAAAAACCATTTCTAATAAATAGAAAAATATCGGTGCGTATGTTCAACCTTGATGAACACCGCGAAATAAAAAAAACCTTAATTAATGTAATCGATTCACAATAAGTAAAAAGCCGAGTTTCTCTAACAATAAATATTTACTAAAAGTAAGACTAGAATATAACCATTCAGCTGTAATTTAAATCTAGAGATTTTGTGTGATGGCAATCATGCATAAATAAAAGAGGTTCTCCGAATTGAAGGTCATTTTTTGGTAACAAAAGATATGAATGGCTTAACTGCTCTAAGAAAAACAATACAATTGGAGAAAAAAGTGATAAGATTGTTATTCGGTATTTCGTCTATGAAATATAAATCGAAGTGAAAATGTTAATAAAACAAACAAATAAAACAAATTGTACACAGATATGCCGTTATCACTTTTTCAATTAAAACGCCATTTTAAGCAATTGAAATGTTAAATAATTTGGTTTTATATGAAAGTTTAATGTACCGCGAATTCAACAAGGCGCGGCCTTATCAATGTGATAGAAAATGAGGCCGCAAAGGCCTATCAGCTTTACAATATCTAAATGAACAAATTATGTGGATTGCGTTTATGGAGCTCCCAAAAACAATGTTGGAGATCAGCTTCTACTAAATAACGAATTTTACGCAGTTTGACAACAGATTATATTAAGCCATTGTTCATTTAAAATGTCTACACATATGTGTAATGATTTGCCTTGCACCAGCGGGATTAGGCAGGGAATAAGCATTTCTGTCGTCTACGTTTTGGTAACCGTACTTTTATTAATGATGTCAAACATGCTTGACTATAAAAGATACTGCTGACGCTGTTATAAGAGGAGCATCTTTGGATTCCATTAATCTAACTTAATAATTGCGTAAATACAAAGGACATTAATACTTTTATGTAGAACAAAATAAATGATCTAAATACCACAAATCTATGATGTTAATACCACAAACTTTGAACAAAAACAAAAGGTAAGTAATAATGAAGTTGAAATATTTTTTACACATGAATAATTATAG
The DNA here is from genome assembly GCA_018246595.1 of Mimoniades nurscia nurscia. Taxonomy (NCBI): domain Eukaryota; kingdom Metazoa; phylum Arthropoda; class Insecta; order Lepidoptera; family Hesperiidae; genus Mimoniades; species Mimoniades nurscia. Next base: position 10,584 of record DWFO01001381.1, on the reverse strand, counting down.
AAAGAAGAATTCGTGTAAGTAGGTGTTATAATTATAAAACTCGGGAGAAGCGTGTCCCTTCATTGTTTTTTATATCATTTAGAACTCAATGCAATACGGGAATGAACAATACAAAAGAGTTATGGCTATAATACACGCAAAATGGTGTATGATTCATCTAATGTATTATTCATTCAGCAATGTGCTAGTTATAGTACATTCGTACAACTATTACAGGATAATTGTATCTAAATGACACTTAATTTATTATTACTGAATGAGAACGTTCGATTAGTAAAATGAGTCCAATTACGTGTATTTACTTAAATAACTTTGCGCCAACTATTCATTTTTCACTTTTTTTGTGTTTCGGTGTTGAGCTAGTTTTTAAAACTGTTGTATTTTCACCGTCATTATCGCCCTGTCCTATCTTTTCGCCGATATTGTTTCAATCGATGGATAGAACGTTATCAACAAATGTTTTCCGTCTCTTTCCTTTCGTTCTTTCATTGGAATGCAATAGACATTTTGTACAATTAAAGTCGTTTAGAGAATTTCTTGAGTTTATTTCTCAAAGATTATCAAGGTATTTTAAGACATTTAGAAATGCACAGCAAGTGCTCGCCTTTAAAATATAGTAGGTACGATATGATATATGAAATTTTGGGATTTTTGCCATAATAGTAAAAATTTGATCTGTAGGTGTGCTTTCGGGAAGTACACCTAAATAATAATAATACTAATCCAATTGTGTTGTATCTCCTTGTTTTGTTGGTGTCACAAGACGCTTACGTTCGAAAACCAAAATGAAAGAGCCTTGTTGAAGTCAAAATAAGTGAAACGAAAAGTCCAAAATGTGATGCAAGATGCTACCAAGCCCTTACATTGTTCTATGTCGTACTTACAATTTTGAACACCTTGACCACAATCGTGGCGATCGTTTGTACAGACACCATTTTCACTGATTTCACTGACTATTGTCGTCTCTGATCACTCGTTTCCGATAGTTTTTTATCTTCGAAACGCTGCAAAACTATATTGTCGTGTCCGTTTTTGTGAGCAGTTTACTCGTCACTGGATGATTTCATTTATCAGCCGCCTATGGTTTTATCACCGTAGTTCAAGCGAGGTGTAATCTTATCTTTTTCAGCGAATTAGTAGGGCAGGTTGCAACGTACGATGTACAGAGGTACATGTTTTGTTTGTTTAAAAATGGTCTATAAAATTGTACACGTAAGGATCAATTTTGTGGCGAAAATTCGTTGGTACGATACATTCAAGGAATACGATTTGAGTTTTGAATAACATATTTTGTTCCTTATTAATTTGGATTGGTGCCCTCCGAATAAATAATTTTACTACGTAAAGTTAAGATTTACTATTTTTACTTACTTTGCTTTATTTTTCTTATATGTCGGCTTCTATCAGAATTTTTCAAAAAAAAAAATGGTTTTTGTATTTGCAGCTATGGATCTTAATTTAATGCAACTTGATATATCAACGCTGAATCACCACCAAGCAGACGTTTAGTAGTTGTTAGCTCATAACCAATAAACAAACTATGAATGGACATGTGTGGCCTGAAAGTATTCATAATTTTATGTATTAAAACAAGGATTGCAATGATTCTTTATAGTTTCTACAATATTACTTACTGTCATTCTTATGAACTCCACGTGGTAGATTATGGCTTTAAGTTTTCTAATTTTTATTTCTATGCGATTTTTCTAATTTATATTTTCTAATTTAGACTTTCATGACTTTCATTGAGTGTATAATAATGAATAAAACAATTTGAATTTGAATTGAATTTAGTAGCGGCCTAACGGCTCATGAACTGTTTAACAAAATTATTATTAAATGACGGATATTCTCGGTACGCTTAACGAGCGCAATCGAACATACTAGTTTTACATATAATGAAGTGGAATTATAGGGTAAAATAAATCGAAACACTGCATGAACATCGCCCGTACAATGTGTTTTGTAACTTAAAAATCGCAAAAAAGAACGTAAGATTACAACGTAAGAACGATGAATTATTCTAGTTTACTAAGTAGAATTAGTCGAGTTATACAAAGGTATAAATATGGTATGTGGTAGGTTTGAAAATGTATAAAACAAAGTAAAATGCATAAAATAAGTCACGAGCATGGTTAAAAGCACGATTTATAGGATGTTAGACCAAATGTGTCCTTAGATCGGATGAAAATAAAGAGCGCCCGTCTATCTCTGTACGTTGCTAGCTGACGCTCGACTGAAACTCAATGCAAGGTTTACTCGACTAAGGATTAAAGATTGTTCGTAAAGCGGAGAGAATTAATGACAATATTTGTAACTAAGAAAGCAAAACTAATAAAAGTCAACGGTATAGGTCTGAGAAAGTCGAGGTTGCAATAGACAGTTAAATTCCGAAGAACGGACAAAAGTGTATATAGAAAAAAATAATTGGTATTAACTATCTCAATTACAGGAACTCGGCTTGGAAATATCAGACGAACAGATCGCGGAGCTGGAGGCAACTGTCCACGACATTGACTTTGCGTCCGCCGCGGAACATGAGAAGAAGGTATTTTTTTTATAACAAATGAAGATATAGCTTCATTCCCACTTGGACTTTCTTACTTTGTCAACATAAAAAAAACAGAGTGTTAATCTCTGTTTCTTTTCTTTTACTTTCTTCATTTTGTATACTCAATTTATAAACTTTCTGTTTATGTGCATGTATGGAAACAATGCTTAATGTTATCAGGTTCGGCATGACGTCATGGCGCACGTTCATACGTTTGCGGAACGTTGCCCGACCGCCGCGCCCATCATCCACCTCGGGGCGACCTCCTGCTACGTGGGCGACAACACCGACCTGATAGTGCTACGGCACGGTCTGGATCTGCTGCTGCCCAGACTGGTTGCCATTATTGGCAGGCTTGCGAAGTTTGCCGATGAGTATAAGTAAGTTTTTATAAGCACATGTGATATTAAAGTAGCAATATACAATTCGTAAGTTACTAGATTTTAGAAATGCTTTTCCATATGTTTCTGCCATGGTTGCCATCAATGGTTGGTATAGAAATGATTTATTGAACCTTTGCTGGGAGTCAGACGAAAGAAGGTTCATTCACTATTGTAAGCCGGTAGAAGTTCTTAGTATTTGCCAACCTCTGTACAAAAGAGGTGACGTCTTATTTTTATGGATATGTAATAATTATTGTCACTTTTCATAAATTGTGCGCTTTAAACCAATAAATTGTTATTCAGATACATATCATAATTAATTAAATATGGTTTCTCATATTTGCTAACGATAAAGTAGGAATTAAAGAATTAAGAATTTTCTATAATATTCGTTTAATAGTGTGATGTTACCAATTACCTCTTGTCCAAACTACACCCTTATGGCCAAAACGAGACTTTTCTTTGTGTGAAGGAACTTAAGCCCAACAATTAAACAATGATAGGGTGGATAATGGTTTTGATAAAATGTAATGATCTGTCCGCTTAACAAATATCTGCATTTTTCAGATCGCTACCTATTCTCGGCTTCACTCATCTTCAGCCAGCCCAACTGACTACTGTAGGAAAAAGAGCGTCTTTGTGGCTGAGCGACCTTCTTATGGATGAAAGAGCTCTTTCTCGGGCACGAGACGATTTACGGTTCCGGGGCGTGAAAGGTACTACTGGAACGCAGGCGTCATTTCTACAATTGTTCAAGGGAGATGGCGCAAAAGTGAGAACGCTTGATAAAAGAGTAGCGGAGTTAGCTGGTTTCGACAAGCGTTACCTAGTCACTGGACAAACCTATTCGCGAAAGGTTGACCTCGAAGTTATCTCTGCTCTGTCAGGGCTGGGCGCAACGGTGCACAAGATGTGTTCAGACATTCGCATCCTGGCTTCCAGGAAGGAGATTGAGGAGCCGTTTGAAGCGACGCAGATTGGTTCCAGCGCTATGCCTTATAAGAGAAACCCGATGCGCTCCGAACGTTGCTGCGCTTTGGCTCGTCATCTGATCACGCTTTACGCTAACGCCGCCAATACCCACGCAGTCCAATGGCTGGAGCGTACTTTAGACGACTCCGCCAACCGACGCATAACATTAGCCGAAGGGTTCTTGACCGCTGACGCGACTTTAATCACTCTCCTCAACATTTGTCAAGGTTTGGTTGTATACCCTAAAGTTATTGCTCGTCACATAGTTCAGGAGCTGCCTTTCATGGCTACGGAAAATATAATAATGGCTATGGTGCAGGCTGGCGGCGATCGTCAGGTGTGCCATGAAAAAATTCGTGTTCTCTCTCATGAAGCTGGTGCTGTCGTGAAACAGGAAGGAAAGGACAATGATCTTATCGAACGTGTGAAGAAAGACAGTTATTTCAAACCTATCATACCTCAGTTGGACAAAATTTTGGACGCATCTACCTTCATTGGCAGGGCACCGGAACAAGTAACTGAATTCCTCGATGAAGAAGTGGAACCATTGCTAGCAAAATATGAGGGTGCTCTGGCCGAAGTAGAAAAGCCGGTCACTTTAAATATTTAAGTTTGGTTTCATATGCTTTTATTACTTGACATAAAATAAAATACAATTTATATGAATAAAATGATATATTTACATTACAGCGAAATGATTTATAAACGTACAAAAAATATGACTTCATTATTTCTCAAAACATTACATACTATACAAACTAGACACTGGTAACTAATGTTCAATCAATGATGCCAAAACGTCTGAATACTTAGCGGTCGTAAGCTTTACAAAGAGCATGAGTAATAAATAACTATAAAATAACATAATAACAATCAAACAAATAAATAAGCCTATAGAATTAAAAGAGAGACACAGACCATCAACTTAATTTTTCCTGATAAAGATACAGATCGTAGGATCGTGGTAACATCTATCACAATTTCGATGGCACGTCGAGATTCATTGAACGGTCTTTTACATGACTAAATCAAAGTGTATTAGTGAGAAGCGTATCGCCTTGACAAGCGGGACCCTGGCTCGGCCAATTACAGGCACCCAGATTGGAATCGAAAGTCAATTGGACTGGGCAATTGAATATGTGAAGAGTAAATCTATGCTTTGAAGAGTCCCATCTGCAAGCATAGAATTTGTTACACTGCTTCGGGTGCCGGAACAATCCGGCTCTCTTACAGTCCACAGATCCTTGAAGAGTTTCATCTCTGCTTCTCCATCCGCCGGGGCCGTAACGATCAAACGATTGAGACACATATGACACTGGAGCTGCATTTAATTTATCATCAGAAACAGACGTTACTTCTTGATTAAGTAAGATCGTTTTATAAGTAGGGGCTGCAGTAACAGCTTTTACTCGTGGTCTAATTCTAATCAATCTCTCTGTCGTTGAAATTATTGGAGTACTAGATACGTAGGATTCTTGGAAAGTCTGACCGTTAGATACAATGTCTACATTATTATTGTTAGCTTCCTGATAATCTTGATAGAACGAATCATCTGGTACGATAATAGGATTGAAAGTAGATGTCACAACCGGCGTGGGGGTCACCACTGTACTTGAATAATCGCTTAAGTCTCCACGGCTTGAATCGTCGTAGCTAGTGCTATAATCGTTTGAGTCTTGTTGAGAATGTCCGCTCGGTCTCCTTCCTTTTAGCACCAATACCGGTGATTGGCAACTGCAAACAGCGCCCAATTTTCTTACAAGTAGTGGGTTGAAGTCGTTTATTTTGGTCACGATGGCAACCTTGGGTTTAGTTTTACGAGAAGACGAGCGAGATGGGAACACTTCAACTAACTCTTGCTTAAATGGTGAGTAAGTTGAACTATATGATTCAATGGGTGCGGCAGTAGTGTAAGGAACCGTCGAAACGAAACCGGCATCAGGTCCTGCATTTTCAAAACCAAGAAGATGGGATTTGGCTGTTTCCACAACAAGATTCTGTTTCCTCTTATAGGGAGCAGCGGTAGTAGAAACTAAACTATCGTCAGTATTAAAAACTTGATATTTCTTATATATCGTTTCATCAGTTTCTTCTGACGGTGGCAAGTACTCGGACGCCTTGTACTCTGTTGTGGTCTCATAGAAAATAGGTTTTTGAGTCGTGGTTTTAGCAAAAGGCCTTCCATACTTAGGTCTAGTTCTTCGTGATGCAGGGGACGTGACTTCAACAATTTCAGGTGCGTAAGTTGACGTAACTATCTGCGGTGGTAAATAAGAGTTGTCATTGCTAGATAAAACAACTGGTGGCGATGTTGTATAGCTAACTGGAAGTACTAATCCGGCATCTGCGCCGACGGTTCCAAAACCAAGTAAGTGAGATTTCGCAGTTTCAACAACAATGTTTTGTTTCCTTTGAAGGGATGCTACTGTAGACGATGGTTCAGTGTAATAAGTTTGTGCGGTGTCTTGATATGGATTATGTCCAATGTTCGAGTCAAATGATTCGCCGTTATTATTATAACTAAAGTTTTCAAAACTAATAACACTAGATCCGCTAGTTTTACGGACAGGTGGTAAGTATTCTAGGGACTTTGATGTTGGAGAAGCAGGAGGCAGATAAGTATTACTCGCTGATGGTAAGTAAGTACTTTCTCCTGGGGGCAAGTAGCTTTTGTCTGCAGCGGGTAGGTAAGTATTTTGTACTGGAGGTAAATAAGTGTTTTTCGCTGGCGGTAGATATTCCGGTGCTTCATATTTTGGTGCAGATGTAGGGGGGAGGTATTCGCGTGTAGTTGTTGGTGAATATCGCGGTCTGTAAGTCGATGTCACGGGTCTAGCTGTTGTTGATAACGGTGGTAAGTACTCCTCAGCTTTGTAACCCACTTGAATCTCTGGTGACTGATATGCCACTTGGTTGTATTTAGTAGATACTGTCGTTCGAGGTAACGATGAAAAGTGGATAGATTCAACCTTTTTGGGAACATCGTATAGACTAGGTCTGTAATCGTATTCTTGCGTGTCATGGGTTACAGAACTCTGGTGATAAACGACTGGTGTGGAAGGAGTCGATATAGAGTATGTCTGCTGATATTCGGTCTTTGGTGGAACATATTCCGGTGCTTTATAAGTTTCAATTGTTTTTGGAGACTCATAATCAGTGTAATGGCTTTCATACAGAAGTGTGGACGGAGTTGTTGACACAAACACCGCATTCTTTCCAACATCGGACTGACCGTGTGATTGATGGAACACTTGATGAGATACAACGCTAGCGTCAGAGTATGTTGCCGTATTTAATGTTTCCAGGTTTCTCTGTATTTCGGGCTGGTCGTACGTATATTCTTCGTTAATTTGCACATAAGATTCCTGAGTGGTCGTTGGGTATTGGATAGGCCTAGAGACCTTCGTACGCACTGGTTTATAGGTTTGCGTAAATATTTCAGTGGTAGGTCTGATGTACGGTGCAGGGGTCACCTTTTGAGTGTATTTGAGGATAGGGTTTTCATAGACAGTAACTTCGGGTTGTTTATATGAAATATCAACTATCGGTGCAGATGTGGATGTCACTGGGACAAACTGCCTGTTCACGTTGTGGATCGTTTGTTGACCGAATGAAAGAGGAGTGTATGATGAAACTACGGGTGTTGGAGTTGATGTTTCGAATTTAATTAACGGCTTTGAATATTCATATCCAGATTCACCACCTTGTGAATAAGTATTGATTTGACTAGTATCCACTTTATGTATTGTTTGCTGGCTGTACGTTTGCGGTTCGTATGTCGACACAGCTGGTTGGAATGAAATGGCAGGTTGAGCTGTCGTGTACTGAACAATCTTAGGTTCTTCGTAAGTAACTCTGGGTTCAGTGTATTCGTAACCAGTGGATTTGTTTTCTTCAGTTTGACTATTGCTAGCTTGGTGGATAGTTTGGTACGACTGAGCAGTGCTCCCAAAGGATACTGGAGTAACTCTTTGAGTATACTTCAAAATAGGATTCTCGTAAATAGTTACCGGTGTTGATGAAGGAACTATTCTTGAAGTTTCAACTTTATGTATTGTTTGTTGGCTGTAGCTTGGAATTCTGTACGTAGAAGTAACAACAGGCGCGGGAGTGGAGTATTGATAACCAGATTTAGATTCTTCCTGTAATTGGATTTTCGGTTGATTGTATACATAGCCAGCTGATGAATCATCTTGCGAATATGTTGTAATTTTACTCGTGTCTACTTTATGCAAAGTTTGGTGACTGTAGACGTCAGGCTCAGGAGTACTACTGCTGTATGTCACAACAGGCTGAACCGCAATAGTGGGCCTCGCTGTCGTGTAATGTACAACAGTTTGGGGTTCTTCGTAAGTCACACCCGAGCTTACTCCTTTAGAAACTTCCACAGGTGGTAGATAGGCATTGTTTGACTCTACTTCATGTACAGTTTGTTGACTGTAAGACGTAGGCGTGTATGAGGCTGTGGGTTGGACGTACGATGGTGCGCCCACGGTGTACGACACAGCTTTCCTAAACGGTATTTCAGTAACTGGCGTCGGATTCGAATATTCGTAACCAGTTGATTCCACTTTGTGCAGCGTCTGCTGACTATGACTGAAACCACGAGGTTTAAATGTAGCAATAGATACACCTGGCGATGGACTCGAATATGAAATACCGTCTACGAATCGAGTACTAGGCTTGGAGTAATCGTATCCGCTTGATTTTGCTTCCTTAACGGAGTCTTTATAACCGTCCGATTCAGTATAATGCCTGGTTTCATATTGATAGTTCAATCCCTGATCGTGATGAGTTATTTCGACTCTGGGAGTGACATATTGTTGTTTCAAGGCAACGACCGTCGGTTGGACGTACGTGACTGCCGGTTGCGTATATCCAAAAACTTGTTTCACGCTTGTTTTGGCTTCAACAGGGAGATAAGTAGTTTTGTACGTAGTGACTGCGGGCAATGATGTGGTTGCGGCGAATGGTCTAGCAGTTGTAGGAACCCCGGAAGAGGTTGGTGTCGTAACATAGCTGTAGCCGTCGAGGCGGTGGGCATCGCTACCAGAATGGCTTACTAAAACGGCAGGTTGATCGACATAATTAACCTGATCACCTTGTACGTTATCGTGCACAATTTGATGACCGGCTTGGTTACCTTGGTCGTAATAATCGACATCAACTAAAGACGTTTTTCCTACCAGGCCGACATTAATTGCTCCGGCGGTCAAAGCGTGCGAAGCGCCAGTGTAAACCTTCTCATCAGTAATGTAAGCGCCCACGTCTGCGTTATTATAACTGTTGTATTGTTGCACATTAATTTGAGAGCCACCTCCATCAGCGTATCCTCCAACCTGCCCCTCGAGTTTATATAAGCTTCCACTAGATTTGTATACACCATTCAAAGTACCGAAGTCGACGTAAGCACTCGAGACGCCCTCGTCCCTGTATCCCTGAGATTCATACGTGGCTCCTCTCTCTCCATACGCGACACCGTCCTCGAATGGTACACTTGGCTTAGAATAGTAATAACCAGAGGACGGCGGTGGGTAATTGTCTAAGATAATGTTTCCACTGTTATAGTCAGGGGTCTGTTTGTATTTAGAGACGTCGTGTAAGTAAGGCTTCACTATTGAGTCCACGTGGTTGTAGGGTAGAGCGTGGTCTCCGGCGGGATTGTGCACGTAGCGTCCGGAGTTGTCTTTAACGTATTTACCCGTCTGGTATCTTCGACCTGAAGTAGTTCTCTCGTACGCCGAACTAGTTGCTGTATTCTCTTGCTTGTACTGGCCCGCACTCGCGGCGACGCGATTTGAAGATGAAGAAGACGCGGCTGGTAACCTATAATCGTCCAGTATTAAGGATCCTTGAGAGTACTCTCCATCTCCGTTGTATCGCGTGGCCTGTACGAGACCTATGTGATCATTGGAGGCCTCCGCTTCCACGTTATAAGTTACCCCACTGGTCGTAAAGCCAGAGTCAGTCGTTTCCGTTCTGAACACATGTCCGGACGCTTCTGGACTATATTCCTGCGAAGCAATGAAATTGGCGTCCAAGCCGTCAGCGCTGGATAAGAAACCACCCTGGATGCCCACTAGGTTGTCCAAAGAAGCTCCAGAGATTAAACTCTGGTGAGCAGCGATGTTGACGGAATCCGCTGTTTGGCCGCGGAAACCAGCTGCGCCTGTAATGAGAAAGAATCAATCAATGAGGAATATTTTAAATTTCCGGAAAACGAGTATTCTTTTACAGATATGAATCGCTACAGGCCGCTACTAACATCCTAACTCTACGCGTAAAAAAATCGAAGTAATGTAAGAACGTATGGAACTTTACCAATCATATAAAGGAAATAATGGCGTAACTAAAAGTTACCCGGAATCGTAGCAGTGCGAGTTTTCACATGCGATATGGGCCAATCACATTTGATCCTTACGAACTGTGTAATAAAGTGTAAATTCCTCTACCATTAGCACATTTTTTAATAACAGATGTTTACCGGTAAGAGTGGCAGCGGAGAAACCGTAAGCCTCCGCCTCGTATCTGGCGATGTTCCCGCAGGAGGGCACGAGCCAGGGCCAGTCGCACTTGAGCCGCGCGGCGTCGAAGCCCAGACCGAAGGGGCAGCGGAACTCGTACGCAGTCAGCGGCGCCGTGCCGTGGTCCAGGCAAGCGAAGAACCAGCGACAGTTC
>DWFO01001380.1:0-16050 GCA_018246595.1 Mimoniades nurscia nurscia | reverse complement strand
TAATAATATTAATATCATATTCCAAAAAGGCAAAGCCAATGCTGTGTAGCCAGGCACCTTATAAAAATGTATACCTACATATTTTCAAACGGCATATTTTACCGAGACACGGAACAAACAATCATACTTGTCAAACAAATATTTGTCTTCAATGGGTAATGGAATCTACACCCAACATCAGTTAGGGTTACCGCCGGTTAACCGCCGTAGCAACAGACCAATGCTACTATACGTTAGTCTCAAGTCTCCCACCATAGCGCCATCGGGTCCTAATGTACCATTCGACACAATTACGCACGGAAGATTGCAAGCGGGTCGCACTCATGTCCAAATTGTTCTCGCAACGTAACTCGAAGAGTAGTCTTATTGAGATCCTTGGTCCTAATGGCTGTTTTATTCCTTGGGAATTTTTACGATTTAATTTTGGCTCAATTTGGTGACATTGATTTTAGAATGCAATGCCTCATCAACGAAATACATATGTATTCATCATATTTATTGTATCGAATACGCAATTTTATCTGCTCATTTTTTTGACTAATGCTTTTTTGATTCGCTTACAATCGCTTAGATAAGTACTAGGCGTTTCAATAGTGTCGTTAGGGCTGACAACTCGTTAGCTTCCCTCACATTTTGTATGGGTAATCGACTTGAACTAGCATCATACAAAAGAAATATCTAATGTTGTCTTTGTTATCTTTTGAGGATTTTTTTATTATTAACACCTCGTTATCATCATAAATATCATAATCATTATTATCATCATCTGATCTTTCACTGTATATAATAAGGGTTCCCCGAGGTATATCATATACTTTCCATAAGATAATTAATGATACGATTGTATTATTCGAATTTCTGTTAATTTGTTTAATAAATCTTTGACAGTGTACAATTTATCTCATGATACTGCCGTTACAGTAAGTGATATTTAAGCAAAAATTTTATTAGCAGAATATTTCATTCAAATTTATAACTAGTGATTCTACGTCGACTTCAGCCCTACATTTCTCCCAACTGTTTCCAAAACGGTTGCTCCGACAGACGACCAGCGGCGCACCGAAAAAAGTTCCACTTTTATTGAAGTGGTCTAACTCCGCATTCGGTATTCTGAACAAAACCGCAGTTAGTACTTTCAGCCGCAAAATGTGTTTTATACATATATGAACTCATATTATACTACGCGCTATATGATTTCGTTTTATTTGCATGACCGTACCGACAATCTTTTATTCATATGAACCTACTTTTAATTTCTGAGAAAGATGTTTATTCGCCTTTTTTACTTGCTTATCTCTGAAATTCAAATACGTACAATGAGAAATTGTACAGATATACATATTTAATATAACTGATGGTCCAGCAGTGTTCTATATTCGATCTTATGCACACCATTTTTAATTTGTACGTTGTAGAGATTCTAGTATAATACAAAAACATGTAATAATAAATTCTACTTCGTCTCCTAGTTAGTATACAGACTAATATTATTTAATTGTAATTGTTTGATTGTCAACAATGAATTGTTTCTTTAATTTCATGTATAGGTGACCTATATTTTGTAAAAGTGTTAGCATTCTACACTTCGTCTCTCTATATATTTAAACTATGCCAATCATATACTGTATGCATGCAATATATTTAAAAGGGGTACAAACTTAATCATTGAATTAAACTAAAACGCTTGTCGTCGACGCTGTCGTCAGTGAATCTGACTACCTACCTAGCCATGGTTTCGGTTCCTACCATACTGGGTCATGGTTTCGATTCCTACCCAAGACAGTTATTCATACTATCACGCCAGGTCCCAGGTTGCGGGGTAGGTAGAGAGCATCATGTGAAAAATATTTCTATCCTTACAAGCCTGAAAATTTTTTTCGGCGTCATAACTCTATTTATACACGCGCACCGATATGCGAGATGTCCCAAAATATTTATTTATTGAAACTCTAGTAACATTAGCACAGCGAAAGTTTGGTTTGTACCTGTACGTGGGATATAACGACCTCGCCGCGACCGTCGTGAGGTCATGATTTAGGACCTCGGACAGGTCGGCAACTAGCGCGACAAATTCGAGAGGTACATGTAAGTTATGTCATAGGTGGAACGTCATGTTGGTATACATAAGATTTAAGCCACGTGCACCGGCGTTATTAGAATTTGCTATTGAATTGCCAATGTTTGTAAATGGATGCAGCGTTGTTACTCTTGGGTTTAGGTTTAAACCCTGCTTTATGCAATTCAGACTTCCTGCCAGATTGTTCTGTAGATATCATGAATTGATAACCTCCATTATCACCCATTTTATTATTAGGTTCAGTGTTGGACACGGAACTCCTCTTAGGAATGAAGGTTAATGTCACTTATATCCTGCCACGCTAGTCTGGCACGAGTTGCCATATTTTGAACGCCTTGTAATGGAGAACTCGGAGGTGGGAAGGTGTCCTCTCAATGTTTTCTTCACTATTACAGTGAAGTGTTCGTTAGAAGTTACGATGTACATAATTTTTCATAGCGTGAATAGCGCTTGAACTTGAACCCGAGACCACCGTTGTGGAATACTTCTCTAATATTCTTAAAATACAGACTGGATTATGAGTTTTTTGTATCCACCGACATAAAAGTCTTGTTTAATTAATACGTGTTACATATGTCCAATAAAATAAACGAAGTAACAAAAACTTAATAAATTTAAACGAAGTAACAAAAAACTTATTAAATTTAAACGAAGTAACAAACAACTTAATAAATCTCGAACACACTGTATACACGTATAAAACTAATAAATCGCCGGACAATCATAACCAAGCCAATAAAGAGTGAACATAATAATAATCTACGATGTTATTTCTCATCGGAACACTCCTCTCGCTCGTTTCGTCTGTATAAGAGTGAAATGCGGCGACGTCTCGATGTTTATTTCTTATTGCCTTTATGTAAAGTATATTCCCTTTACGATCGTGTTCGATGTGTTTTATTAATAAACGTTTCATCTCTAAATGCTTAACATTTGTAAAGTTAGCTTTACAACTCTCGCGATACCGTATGGTACTTAAATGAGACGACTTTCTCATGGCGACACGACTACAACCACGCTACGATAACACATGTGTCGTAAGCTACATATATGTACATATGTATATTTTCAGCATTTGTTTACGACATCACTCAATCGAATATTAATTTACTTGTGTTCTGTCAAGGTACGTATTATAAGTTGGTTTATGCACAGAATAAGTCTACAGAAAGCTAAGGAACCTCTTCAGAGCTTATCATGCCAGATACAATAAACAAACTGCATGCTCCTATTTTATAATATTCTTTTGTTTTCATATACATGTTTGGAATTTTTTAACTATGTTGTTAAAAGTGTTTGAATATTAACTAATATATTGGTATTTTGTATGAAATATTAAAGTTCTTAATAATTAATATATTTGTAACATTAGCTGTGCGTAGGTTCAGTTTAACGACAGTTCGTGATATCATATCGTAGGTTTTAAAGGTGAACCTTTAATGGGTCTATTTAACTACCGTGCGTGCTATAACGCCTTCTATTTCCAGAGTTTTACGGCCCTAAAAACACGTTCGCTTAAGTGTCTTATGTTTTTTTATGCTCCCTGTCGCACACCCTTCGCTGTCGTGGTGTCTTTCGGTATTCTAAGGGTGGTATCTATCACCATTGAGATATGTATGTCGGTACTGATGAGCGAACTAATTTAAAAATCGTACGACAGAGTTTTAAATGTTTTTTAAGAACTTCCGATTTTGTTGGGAGTGTTAATTTAGAAAGCGTAGCCATAACAATGGGAACTATTAATTCCTATAAAATTTGTAAATTATTACCTACATTTACTGACTAACCTATTACGGATATCTACGGTGTATGTACTAAAATAAAAATATTCAAACAAATTCAAATCTCACTCCAATCTCTCCTTGTTTCAGGTTCGAAAATAAACGAAAATGGACAAGAGAACGCTCCACAAACTGCTGCTTTTATTACACTTGGCCCTTGCAACGACTGCGACTGATTTCACTACGAACTGCCCTGAGGAATGCAAATGTGTTTGGGCGAGCGGCAATAAGCAGGCTGATTGTTCGCAATCTCACTTTCACGACATTCCCAAAACACTCAGCACAGAAATACAGATTTTAGACCTGACGGGCAACGAACTGTACGAAGTAACGAGGCATGCGTTTGAGGATGTCCGCTTAATAAACTTAAAGAAGCTAATATTAAGAGAATGCAAGCTAATAACTATACACAAGAACGGACTGAGCGGTCTCGCTATCATGATCGAATTAGATCTATCGAAAAACGACCTGAAGGCTCTTCACCCTGAAACATTTAAAGAGACAGCTAAAATTAGATGGATTCTTCTAAATGATAACCAAATTGAGAAATTAGAGGATGGATTGTTCAATAATTTACCGTTCTTACAAAAAGTCGATTTAAGCAATAACAGAATAGTCCAGCTTGGCGTTAAGACTTTTATGAACGTTCCGAAGTTAAACATTTTGAGGTTGAATGGTAATAAGTTGGAATACTTAAAAATTGATACGTTGAATGGGTTAACGTTATCGAATCTGGATGTTAACGATAATCCATGGCGTTGTGACTGTTATCTACAGCCTTTTAGAAATTGGGTTATTAGTAAAAATCTATACACTTCACCCATAGCTTGTAGCGAGCCACCAAAAGTTCACGGTAAACTGTGGAAGGAATTAGATTCTGCTGATTTTGCTTGCCGGCCGAGCATTGTATATCCTTCAACAAAAACCACTTTGAGATCTTCCGATACAAATGTAACTTTATCTTGCCAAGTTAATGGAAATCCGTTACCTGAAGTCAACTGGGTGCTTAACGCACAAATTATTGACGGCACTTATAGGTATCAAGGCGAAATCAAATATTATTTAAAACAGAGTAATGCAGAAAATACTAAATGGGTGAATTTAACAATCATCGACGCTGGCAGCACTGACAATGGTGAATATCTGTGCGTAGCTAAAAATGCAGGTGGAGTAGAAGAAAGGAGTCTGACGTTAGCCATTACTCATGTTCCACCGGAAATAGCCGGTCCTACAGGAATGGATAATAACATGCTACCCGTTCTGATCGGGGTATCGTGTACGGCAGCTATTTTGCTCATTATATTGGTAATTCTTTGCTACTGCTGTTGTAGACGACGTGGTCTTGATAAGAAAAAAGCTGATACTTCTAACGGGGAAGCACTGATTGAAGGATCAGTTATACCAGAAATGGAGAAGAGCCTGATCACTGCTGTGAATCCGGTAACAAAACCGCCGAGAAGGTACGATGTACCACCTTCAATTACAAGCGGAGGCACTGAAATGTCGGAATTGAATAAGACACTGCTGGACAACGATTCTGTATTTGGTAAATTGAACTTATTTTCATATTTACGGAATTTTGTGTTTATCTTTCTGGTCCGAATATCTATCATTTAAAAAAGATATCCTTTTAAATTTCTTAGGTCTTTGCTTAATAATAGAAGTGTAACGATATTATGCATATCAATAGACCAATATAATCACCCCTTGTCTTATAGATTAGAATTTTGTTTCATTAGGAAATTAGTGCAGTATGATTGATTTGAAATGATAATGGGCAACCAGTTTAAGTATACAGATTGTCTTATAGATTAGAATATTGTTTCATTAGGAAGTTAGTGCAGTATGATTGATTTGAAATGATAATGGGCAACTAGTTTAAGTATACACGTTCTTGAGTGGAAACCAAGGCTTATCAAATGCACCGTAAGACGCTCTCCAACTAGCTGGAGTAACGATATATGCTAATTGGCTGGCAGCGGGTGGATACTAATAAGAGCTGAAGGTCGAGCTCTGTGGCGTGTTATTGGAGAGGCCTATGTCCTGCAGTGGACTAAAATAGGCTGATAATAATGATGAAACTGTTTTTTAATTTCAATGCATTTTAAGTATTTATTTTAAAATTATGTTTATCAATTGGTTTGATCTAGCGTTTACATTCACTGATACTATTTCCTTTAGTAATATTAATTTCATTTTAGTCCATTAGTACTAGTAATACTTTTAAAAAATCAAGCAGCAGTACAATTAATTTTGTAGTATAACTAAATTACCTTTACTTCGCACGGCTAATTGCCAACGAAGAAATCGGGTTTTTATAATTTCAATACCAATGGACGCTTTGTAAAAAGGAACGGCAATTACGATGCCAATATTGGAGTCATTTGTTACCCGCTTTTACCCCACAAAAAGTTTACACAATACTAAAATCTGCAATCAATGTACACAAAACAGGTCCTTTAAAGAAATTTGATCATTTTCAGGTCGTCTTAGTCCACGGCTTGACATAGGCCTCGCCAAATGAGATTTTTGCTTGTAATCCCTCAGTTTCTATAATCGCTTACTCAAACAAATTATTATATATTACAATTTGTATTTTCCAGCTCACAATGACGACGAGAAACGGTCTCTCGATTTTGAACAGCAGATGAAGAGATCTCAGGATGCCCTCAACGTGGAGTACGGTCGAACTGACGGACGAGCGTACCCTCCGGATTTGCTCTCTTTCCCAGCCAGAGCTGCTCAAATATCGCCAGCGGCAAGCAATGCGTCCACCGTTCCCGATACAAGTAGACTTCAATTAAACCCAGTCAGCCCAATACATTCTCCAATTTATGGTATGACAACTAATCAAAACATCTTCAGAACTCTGCCGTACTCTCGTTCCCAATCTCCATTTACAGCTCCAATAACTCCGCCAGTCGTCACGCCAAGACAAGGATACGTAACAATACCTCGTAGACCAAGAGTGCCTAGCTGGTCAAGTACTGCAAGTACACAAATTCTTCCTAGTACTGAAGCCCAAGAGCCATTATATGATAATCTAGGACTCAGAACTACTGCGGATGGCAGTTCAGTACTTTCATTAAACAAAACCGGCTTAGAACATCAGTTTTCACCAATGCGGAATAGGCCTTTGCCAGCTACACCTACAGCGTTTCCACCTCCACATCAAGTATATTATGCGCCTATTGAAGAACAGGAACCAGCCCCATCTCCAGTACCACCGCCGTTCATACCTAACAGAAACAGTATCAGTTCTCAGTTGTCTAGTCAGCTGTCTACCCCTGGTCCCCAAGAACCAGTGAATCCTCGTATGAGCTGGACCTCAAAGAACACTTCGACACCTCAGCCTGAGCCCAGAAAACAATTATTTAGTAATTCAGATAACCGAAATGCAGATGCACAGTCCCAAGTATCCGACAATAGCACCCTGAGTCGTAAAGGTAAACCTGAAACCGGTTCTCTGAGAAGAAATCCTAGAACTGACAATAACAACGAACAAGGCTCTCCATCTAAAGACGATCCAAGGAAAAACGAAAGTAATATATCGCTTAACCAATCGGGGACGCTAGGACGAAGTGGGAAGATTCCGCCCAGACCTCCACCAAAACCGAAGAAAAAGCCAAGCACAGAAGTAAACCCAAACGAACCCCTGTTCGAAGATGAAGGTGAGGATGGAACGGAAGTGTAACCTATAGAGATTAAGGGACTAAGTGGACAATGAAGTGCCAACGAGCTTTTAGTGATGACGATACGTGACGTGGAGTGATATCAGTGAACAGAGGAAGTGCAATCGTATCATTTATTTGCGGTGCTCCTGTAAATAACTGTCGTGCTAGATTTTTTACTATCGCGTACAATCGTCTTATGGACCATTACGCAACTTAACCATAAGTCTATCGTAGTTAGCATTACATGCCATGAAACTAAGTATAATGAATTGTGAATTGTACACAATATGTTACATATATTAACTATTTATTCTTTTTGGTAATATTGGTTTAAGATGGCGGTAGCTTGCACATGAAATCACTTGCGGTCGCGAAGGCATCTCTTGCATCCAAGACTGATTATTCTAAATTGGTTCAGTTAACTACATTCCTATTGAAAATTTGCATTTTTCCAAGTCTTGTGACATTATTCCATTCGTGCTTTCCATTTCATAGGTTTGCTAGAAAAGTCTTTATAAAATTAGTATGTATTCGGAAGACTGATGCGAGATTGTTAGTCGCTTTTCAGCTATTGATGAGGTCAATAGTTAATTTAAAGCGATCATAAGAATCGGATCTTTAACTAACGTTTCATTCACACGTATTGCATTGCACGATCACTACCAGTACCAGTAACAGACATTTTGTTAGGTTTGCAGTGACACAGAAGACTGGTGCCAAAAATGGATTACTGAGTATAGTTAGATTAATGAATGTATTGAAAATCAATATCTCTATCATGGATATTTAAAATAAAATTAAATTCAAGTACGTGCAATATGTGTGAAATTTCATGTATTGTAAACATCATTATCGTACTAAAATATTTAACTTCTCATCTAAGTTAATATCATTTTAGTTATAGTTGTTTGTTATTGTGAGTTAACTATTTAGATCGGCGACATGGTTCGAGCTGTACTACTGAACTTTCATGTTTTACAAACATGTTATTTGAATAAAATACCAGTATTTCAAACTATGTTCTAAGCTAACAGAATAATTGATATTCAAAATGTTTTTGATATCAGTAATTCTTTCAACATTAATGGATGTTTGAACTGTGTACTCGATTCTACTCTTGGGAGATTTCGGATGGATGCAAAAGGTTTTTGATGGATTATGTCTGTCTAAGTCTAATTTTGGAAAAATAGTTCCTAAAATAACAGTTTGTTTTATTGCTTTACGGTAGGTGAACTTGCAGCGATGTAGCAAGTTTTAAGGTTCCCTTATTAAGTATGAAGGCTTAAATTAAGGTTTTTTTACGGTGCGATGTAATATTTTATCTTTATCAAAATATTTCATGTTTTATATAACATTTTTAGTTTTTCTCATTTCTCACTGTTTTATAAGATCACCATAAAACATGGCAGTTTTACGAACTCATCTTAATCACCCATTTTAAACAGGATATTGATAGCTATATAAATATTCAAAATGCACTTGTATAAATAATGAATTCTAAGAAATCCGTATGCTTTTTCTACAATGTTGCCAACTTTATTAGTAGTTTTATCGACATTAATATGGATTACCTTACTGGAAGCCACATCTAGAGGAATATTACAATAATTGATATGTTGAACGTGTTTGACTAATATATTATTACTTATATCATCAGTAAAAATCTGAGTTTTTCTAATTTTACGTCAGTTAACGAATTGATAGCTATGTAGGTATATATTACCTATAGTTTCAGTCTCGTGTGTTGATTCGTTACGTTTGAACTCATTATGACTGATACGTGGATTCGATGAATTGAAACAATATATCTTTATTTCCATGAACGTATTTGTTCCAACGATCAATAAATTACAAACGTATTACTTTTCCATATTTACTTTAAAAAAGTGTCCTAGAATATATATTATTTAGGCATTGTTTCCAATGAGATGTGGCTATGAGTTTCCAACACTGGTGCTTTTTGATGTATTTTAATTTTTTTTTATTTATTGATTATTCCGGCGGCTGTACTCGAAGTACGCACAAGGTAAATGTGTAACTAATATGTTATCCATATACACTTATTTTAAGTTTTATTGCAATGTATTACGACTTGTTTTAGCTTGAAAGGACTTGAGAGTGCCCGCCAATTATTAGGTGCATTTTTATCACTATGTTTTAACCAATAAAATTATGAAGTGATTGCTTTAAAATATTTTAGCATCAGAATATTATCGCCCTTATAATGTCGGATATAAGAATGTTATTGGTGTGCTCGGTTATACTTTCTAAATATGTTGCAATTTATAATTTACAGAAGAGTTGATTTATACTTTCGTTATTTAAGAACGATTTAGGTCAGTTTTTTACATCGAAGAAGTATCAAGCATGACTACAGTCGAAGTTAACTTACGTACGCCGACTAAACCGGTTCAGTAGGTACGCAGTAAACGAGCTGACTAAACTAGCACGAACAATGCAAACGTGCGGGTAGTTGTAAGAGAGTCATAGCAAACGATACAAGAAAAATATTATGTGATGAATTTAAGTTCTACTGAACGTATTGTATAATGTAACGATGAATTACTTAACTCGTGACTGTAATTTGTGTAATTGATGAAAGTGTAAACGTACAGTTAGCAAAACAAGTTGTGTTATACAAGTACAGAGAAATGCATTAGTTTATAACCTGCATGTATCCGTTCTGTTTCTATGTTATGTTGTGCGGATTGTACGATGTACGGTATTTTTACAATTTTTACTGTAGACATCCAGTTTTTATAGATTTTAACGCTATGTGTACATAACATTATTATTAAAAGTGATTAAAGCTATATTTCAGTAAGAAAGCATTTTTAATTAAGGTTTCCTTATTAAATAATAGCATAGAAAGTTGCTTGAATTTTCTAGATTTCTCTGCGACCGTTGTTTTTTTTCAAGCAAGCATACGAAGACATAAGAAAAGCCAAGAACTATAACTTATTAAGAAGAGATTTTTACCTTCGGTCTCTAGTTAATAAGTAATACACTACACACACTGCATAAGTAAAATAAACATACATATCCAACATTTAACAACGTCACAAAAAAAATATTAAAATTTTGCATATCGGTAGAACATTTTATATCAAAATACTTCCGTTAGTCGATCGGTAATCAATGATGGAGCTCTTGGGAATTACTCAATTATTTGTCGGTTATGCAATGTATACATAACAGATTATAAATATGTATATACATGCAATAATACACCAATACATTCCGAGCATTGAGAACATTAGACTGCCCCGTTGGTCTTGTTGATTGCTAACGCGACTTCTGATCAATAATTCCTGGGTTCGAAGCTCGGGTCCGCCGCCTTTGAATTTTTCTAATTTTGATTTTCTAGTAGTGGCTCGGAGTCTCGATATGTGCCTGGAGTGTGGTAATAGACTCACCACCCATTCCTCTGTGGAATGTAAATGTAACTGTTGAATCGTGAGAGTATATTACACTCCTCTGCCTACTTCTACGCGATTATTTAGAAAGTAAATGAAAGGAGCTGTTGGTAAAATGAAGCAGGTCTGTCTCGCAGATGGTGACGAGTTCTAGGTTAGACAAACATCAGTAATATAAAATTTCATACTCCTATATTGTTCTAGTAATTATTCTTTACCAACTGCTCGGTATGGCACTGGTATTACCAGGCCTCAAAAAAGAAGTTACATCAACAGCGCCGGAGTCAATACTTTAAAATCATTAGTTTTAAGCGAATTGTCCTTTTATGTGCGGGTAACGTAAGAAATACTCACATTTTATTGACCCAAGTGTTATAGCTTATAAAGCCGGTAATATCTTTTGTCCAGGGAATGTCTATATCAGTGATATTGTGTACTACGAAAAATACTATGTTTACGCCCGTGTGCCAATTTGCATCCAGGAGAAACAATCAAGACTAATTTTAGGAGGAAGTTTAACGGAACTGGACTGAGAAGAAACTGAAAAGGAAGAAAAGCGGTTGACCCAAATACAAGAGTAATTCACTAAACTACTCATTGTGATTTTTACTGCCCAATGCTGCGCTCGTAAACCCAAACCATGTAGGGTTGTCAGTCACAAGATTGTGAAATGAATAAATATAATATTTACATAGTACCTACATGTAAGGAGCGTTATATCGTTAATAATGAGTAAAGTATGACAAAAGTGAGTAAAATAAGCTTTAATATGTATATTCACTCAAGTAAAAGTTTACTGAAAGTGTATATTGTTTAGGAGAAATTAAGTAGCCTTTCAATCCTGTTAAATCTAATGTTCCAAGCGCGTTAACTCAGAAATCATTTATTTGAGAATAGCGTACCTAATAGAATAAGTTTCAAGTTACCCCTTAATTGCTTAAGCAGACCCGTACGCGACAGCGGTCGTGAATAGTTTGCATTTCAAAGCCAAATGGTGAACTTGGCTTTAAATTATAGTCGTGTCTAAGAAGATTTCGTTTTTCGACCTCTCCAGCTCACTCTCATAATTATAGGTACAGACAGGTACATAGATAAAAATCAAAACTGTGGTACTCGAAATGTGTATTTATGATTAATGTAAACATTCCAGACATTAAATTCTTATCGGGACAGTTAAATCATTTCTTTAGAAAGTTATTTATGTTAAATACACAAATGAACGTATGTTGTAACATTTAAAATCCACTGTTTTGTTAACATGCCTCTATCAATGTGCTCTACGACAAGGGCATTTTCTAGACACTTCGATAACAGCCAACCCTGTCGCAGTCATTGGCATCGAGCGACGTTTTGGTGAACGAAACAATGGTAACATGATCCACGGTGAGACCTGCAGAGCCTGTGTCGGGTTATTTGGTCCTTTCGACACACTACGTCTTTATCGTTCCGCCATTGACTCAGTTTTATAGTTTCAAAATTAAAACACTTTAGTTGGCGAAATTTTAAAGACTTAATGACATGACATGGTGGTCTTAAAGGCGGTAAGGTTCAAAGACCATGCAGTTATAACTATAGCTGAATGATTACGGCTACTATCATTAGTCACTCAGTAAGCATTCAGTCTGTAAATAAGATACGTTCGTTACGAAGTCACTCATAAATGCGTTGCTGTTCCTACAAAAATAATCGGATTTAGGTAATCCTGTCATCTGCTACACGTATGTTTTTATATATTGTGTGTCGTCAGTATCCAAGTTTATTATATTTTTGTGTTTGGAGAGCAGGCAAAATCATAACTGATCGTTCCATCGATGGAAATCAAGGATTGACTTCGAATAAGATTTCTTCATCAGTTTGATTGATGTTCCTTGTTAATAAGACTACTAAATTTCTATTATTATTTGTTAAGAGCACTGCTGTAATAGATGTATAGTTTGATAATAGACATTTTTCTTGAGTAAGAATTGACGAACAGAAACCACAACCCTCAGTTCAGTAGTCACGAATAACTAACCACTGGATTTGCAGATCAAATAGGTACGTGTAGAACGGCAATCCTGAAATTTATTCTCCAGCTAGCTGCGACTACGTCCGCGTGGAATTCTAAAAGGAAAGTAAAAATGCTAAAATGAAAGTAGTTACGTCAAGTTACGTCTTATTACATCAGCTATCTGCCAGTGAAAATCCCTCAAAATCGGTCCAGCCATTCTAGATATTAGCCGGAACAAACAGACAGACAAAATTATAAAAAATTTAATTTTGGTATAGGTATGTTTGGTACGGTTATTTTATATATTACAAACAGACACTCCAATTTTATTTATCTGTATATTAGTTAGTTCCAATAGTTGATGTTCCAGAGAACTCATCTCATAGAGAACGAAACCAGCGTAATCACTGCTTAACATCAAATACTCACATATTACAGCGAATCCTGAACGTCGCACAGTCTACTCGCAATTTAAACATATACCTACGTACATTTTAAAATTTCTCCCGTGTTTGCAGTTATCCGCGTTAATTGCATAGAGAAACAAGTGGCAATCGACTTGATGGGGTTGCAAGTGGTCCTTTTATGTTTATGAAAGCAAAAGGGTTGTATAAATGCGAATTATGAAGGTAGCTTATGCCATAACCAAAATTATTAAACAGATATCAGCTTTCATGATACAAAAGTTCTATTTATATACAATAAAGGGGATGAAGATCGTTTGATATGATGTAATCGCAGTTATATCTTAAGATATTAAAATGAAAATTTGTAAGCATGTAAAGGATAATTATATGCTATCTGCTACGAATATATCGGATTCGATTTCTAGAATCGTAATTTCGAATCACGGGATGTTTATATAGTAGAACAAGAGTTCCTAATCGGGGGCTTAAAAACTGAATATCATGGTCTACTTTGGCAACGAAAATATCCACGTTCAATGCACATCATCACATGTACTCTCTACAGGTCATAGTTGATTGAGGCTTTTTGCAAATAAGTTTTATAAAAAGTTTTGCATGTCAAATTATCTAGTCCTCCGCATAATTTAGTTAGAGAAAAGTCCACTACGGTAAATAGCACTGTCCATTAGTCATTGGAGCCGATCCGCCATTAAATTTCGTGAGGTTTTTAGTGATTTAACCCTTAAGTTGAAATGTTTCTGAAAAAATCCGCTTAGAATTCCATTTTGATTCAGTTTTATTTTATTACACTTGATTTTGTATTTCTAAGTCTTGTTGTTTACTTTTAGGCAAATGCCTTATAAATATTATTTAAAACTTTTATATGTACTACTTGTTTTACAAATCTTAAGAAGCTTGTCATCACAGGCAAGATGCGACCAAGCGACCGTAGTCTTTACAGTCAGTTGGGCTCATTTGAAACTCTTAAACAGTTTTAAAAATCGTTATTTTATTATAGAGATTTCAGTAAAACTAATACGTGCATAAATATTTAAATAGAATTATATATAAAAATAACAGGAAAGAAAGAAGATATGAATATCATTTTGTAAATAAATTTTGGTATGGCTAAACTTTAAGGACGTATTATAAATAACTGATGACTCTATCAAGTAATGGAGTCAAGTTCACTTTTCACATCTGTCATGAAACTTAAATGAGATTCTGAAACCTTGTGTGCAAATTCTTGCATGCACCTTGAAAAAAAAATTACGTTTTGGAGAAATATGTGAAGGGGAAGGAATAGTGGAGAAACATGCAAATGTTACAGTTCTTTATTATGTTATCCAATGGTGTGAAATCTACCAACCCCCGCTGGGCCACTGTTGATGACTAAACCCTTATTTTTTTCTGCGTGTAATAGTGGAACGCTAAAGGGATTGATGACGATGATGATATTTATAACATAACTGGTGAAACGTGCGAGCGAGCCACACTCTTCTGCCTAGCTCTTCTGGTATTACGGATGTAAATTTACGTAAAAATAATGTTGCCTTAACGCAAATAATTTTGCTAAGCTTTCAAAGGCTTGCAAAGATAGCTAATGCCTTAAGAATCGCCCTTTAGAACTGCTCTTGCACGCCTACACAGCCGTTGTTACGCTTTTAATTTTTTAATATCCTTTAAATAAAAGCAGAGCGAAACAAGCGCCTTTGTATTCACACAATAGAACCTTTTTTCCATCTACCCGCACTTTGTAAAGTTCCTAATTACAACGCGAGTTTCTATGACAATAGAACAAATTACTTTTATTCATTTATATATTTACGTCAAGCCTGTTATCCACAAAATTTGGCGGGCATAACAGATTTACCTAATTGCTTTCGACCGTGAAATGTTTTGAAACAGAGAGACTCGAAAATATAAAGTTGCAATCCTTTTAACTTCATCATTGGGTGAAAATATGATAATAATGAAAACAAATGAAGGTCAACAAGAGGTCATCAACAACTCTTGCTGAGATGAGGGACGAGACCTGTCAAGCCTAGCAGTAATGGATACGGCCGGCCCTTGGGAACATTACCGCTAGTGGCCGGAAAATACCAAGTTAAAATTATTAGGATTTGTAACTTGTAATATGTATTATATAGCACTACGGAAGAATTAATTCGTAGGCACCTGAAACATTACAAACAATGTAAAATAGATTGTAAACTAATCGTATTTTTGCGTGTCGTCCAAAAACAAACAGGCCAATTTAATCGTCATATTTTAGCTACATTTAACCGCAAAATAACTATTCATTTTTATGGGAGAGACGTCGAAACCGCACTTAAAAACTGCTGCATTCAATCCTCATTAATTCAAATTTGCGAACATTTCCGCCAGTTAGAAACACTAAAACCGCCGCTCTATTCGTCAGAAACACAAAAAAGACATTAAATACAGTTAAACCAACAATCACCAGAATGGACGATTCTAACTTCCACTTTTGGGTTAATGTTTAATTAGAAACCTAGGTAGTCTGAAACAAAGTTTTATTATTAAGCTCAATGTGCTGAAATAAATGAGATCATTAGCTATTTTGTTAGTGAAGTACAAAAGAATAAATAATGAATGAATTACCTTTTTTTTTTGTTCACGTCAGGAAAATGCATTTACGCATCCCATCGAACCCGGGGGAGCTCGATGGGTATGTGGGACTC
>DWFO01001379.1:0-16051 GCA_018246595.1 Mimoniades nurscia nurscia | reverse complement strand
TTGTAGAATTGATTAGTTTTTGTCCTTAGTCCACGTGTGTTTTGATAAAATATTTTAAGAATATTTAACGTATCATCCATTTTTGTGATTTTTTTTTAAAACAACGCTGATAGAGAAACTTAATGTAAATAATACAGAGCAAAATATAATATGGAGAAGGTTTATAACACTCATGATATTGAGAATCTATTATATTTCGCACTTCGTTTGTGAATGTTATTATATTATTTTGTATGTGTGATAAAGAAGTTAAATGTATACTAGTCAATAAACTATTAAATTGGTAAAAATTACATATTTGTGTATAATAGTATGTTTTGATATAGGAAAGATGAGTATTGCATGTTGAGTTTTGTTTTTGTGTAATTGTAGTATATTGCTTTTGGTTATATTTAATATGTATGTAAACTATAGTATTTTGAATTATGGTTATTGTAAATATTCGTGTACAGAATAGTGTCTCTAATTGGTTATATATAACTGCAGCACCTTCCATGTTACAAAGATATAGTAAAAATAAGTTATTCATTTTTAGCGTAGTGTGTGGTAGGTTACAATTGTTGATAATAAACTTTGTATTAGAACTATATTTCAGCAGGCTTTTTGTGCAGCGATGCTTTATATAATTTTCACAAGGTCCTGCATTGAAAATATGGGAATCGCAGGGGAAGTATCGTTTTTTCTCACGTAGATTCGGCAGTTTTTTGTCCAAACATATTTATAATTTGTTTCTTTTGCTTTTTGTTTACACGAAGATAGTAACATTTTATTATCTTTAGTCAGGTGCTCGTTAATATAAATTTTACCAGGTTTACCTCCTATTCCCATATCAGTGGTGTTTAGATTACGATATTTACGCGCTGCAGCTACAATCCGATCTTTGACAGCTCGTTGTCGCAAGCGAACAATAATAGGGCGCTCATGCACGGCACGCGTCGCTCGTCTCGGTTGTACACGGTGAGCAAACTCAAACTCGGACGTATCAATGTTGACTCCGATGTGTTGTGAAATTTTTTGAACAATATTAAACGTGTCCTCATCCTTATTTTCAGGAACGCCAGTGATCTCAATATTTTGAAGCCTGACCCATTGCTGCTGCTTCATGTTTTCATCTTCAAGAATTTTTACCCGTGCAGTTAGAGAACTCAGACTTTCCTTGAGATTCTTATTCTCATCTTTTACATTCTTCAACTCTAGGGTGGTGGTACTTAGTAGTTTCTTAAGGTCCTCGTATTGTCCACTGATGAAGGAGATTGTTTCTTGGAACTCCGAGAACTGTGTCCTGATTGCTGAGAGCTGGCTGGATACTATCTTTGAAATCGCTGCCTCAATCATAACCCCCATTTCATGTTTCATCTCTAAATTCCATATCTGCCTTAGTTGCTCCTCTGTGATGTGGTCAATATTGGTTTTTCGAAATGTCACATTAATCTCATTACTGTGGTCATTTTCTTCGTCCTCATCACCAGCCTTAGGGAATATATTAGCACGAACAGGCGTGTTAGTATTGTCCTGTTTTGGTAGTTTGCTTTTACACTCAATACATTTCCATGTAAGCTTCGCGTCTCGGTTCAGTTTTTTGAAGCGCTTTGGTGACAAATTGGCACAGGGCAGATCATATTTATTTTCGCACTTTTGACAAATCATATAAGATTCCTTATTTGATATTGATGATTTGCAACCAACGCAGATAATCCTTTCCATAATGCCAGAGATAAACTATTGATAAGTGTTTGACAAGCTTGCTTAGTAGGCAGCCAGATGTAGCCGATGCCGTACGAACACGATTGTCACAGCGAGGTTAGCAAAAAATTCCACCGAAACACGTAGTATTGTTGTTTACTACGAAGTATACTCATTTGATACAAACACTACTGAATTAGTCGCACAGTTAGCTACCGTATAATATGTAGCATATGTAAGAACGTACAGTTTAACAAATTTATTTCTTAAAATTATTACGGACGCAACACAAAACGATGTATACCTGACAGTCTGACAGATGTCAATTATATTTAAAGTTATTCACAATAAATTTATATTACGTATAATTGCTTTATTAATGAAAGAAAATTTTATATTCATTATCGTGATACATAATAAAAATGTATAAAAACAAAGTAAATAATATACACAACAATGAAATAATAAATACAATAAAAAACACTTTAGTGCACACAGTATAAAATTTGAAAAATAAAAAGTAGAAGACTGTGGGATAAATTATAGAGAGATGTTATTTTAATATTATTAAATTGCTTAAGGCTTGTCTTATTATTGTGTGTTTCTTATCAAACGCTTCGTTATGTAATAATGTAAACACAACTGGTTTTATAAGGGATAGGTATGACAAATTATTGGTTTGTCCCTAAATATCGGGGTATTAGCATCTTTGACCTAATATGATAAAATATATATGTTTATATTTACTTCAAAAATTTTCAGTCTCGCGTCTGTGTGATAAACCTAGTGAAAAATAATAAAAAAGCTTCATTTATTCAAACAAGAGAATACCATCGGGCGGTACAAATATTACAACACAATCAGAGCCGACGGACGTTACCATAATTGTTCCACAAACATGCCATATATGACATTGTAACAATTTGTACGTTCCAATTTCGCTTGTATTCTCATGTTCCCATTACGTTTCCTAACAACGGAGCAATGTATCAGAATTGGTCAGAAAATAACGATAAGTATCGTTCCGTTGTCACGAAGCAATTCTGAAAACTCCCGCTCGGGTTTTGAGTGAGGCGACGTGACCTTTGTGCTGGCCACAACAACTTGAAGTGTGAACCGTCATGTCTGGCCAGCGGGTGGCGTGAATTGACCGAGCACTGAATATGGGTTCCACCTCGTTCGATCGCTACGTTTCGGACGAAACTGGCATAAAAAAAAATGCCTAAGAATGTAGTGGTTTAACTAAACTATGATCCATATGAATATATGAATGAAAACGTTAATAATAATAATACATATATTCAGGAGTCTCCGAAACCGAGTGCTTGAAGAGACTGATGAATGTGGAGGAAGCGCGGCAGGTCCGTAAGGATAGAGATATTTGGCACGAGGTATTCTCTACCCACCCTATAAGGGACCTGACGTGAAGATATGTGTGTATGTATGTAAATATTTTATACGTGTGGACATAGGAGAGGAGATTGACTAAATTTAAAATTATGACATGGTCGATCAATAATCGTAATATACGATATGGTTATTATTACAGACATTATAGACGGTATATACACAAATGTAAACATTTTAAATACATAAACATGATTTTTTCAATTACATGTATGTATGTATGTTGAAAGCCTGTGTAGAAATGGATTCGTGACAATCGGCTTAGTTCTGATGTCGTGCCGACAAGTGAGGTGACTGCCCAAAATTCGTTGTTGAAAACATAAAAATGGCATCCGACCTTGGAAACCAGACGTCGATCAAACGCCACACATCAATGCTGCGAGTATCTGATTTGATTCGAAAGAGAACCACGATCAGTCACTCCTTGTTGTGTGCGACGTCTGAGTAAATAAAAAATTGAAATTACAAAAATTCACCCGGACAAATTGATTGTATGACCTAAGTGTTTCTTTTGACATGTTTGATGTATTTGGATGGATTGATTGGACCGAGTCACGACTGCGATGAAAAATGGAATATCTGAAGCCTGACAACTGAATCTTTATAAGGATTTACTATCCACAATTGGATAAGAAAACTTTTGAAAGCATTAACTTTCGCATTTTATTATTCCATCCAATCTTTGTTACCAAGATTGAGCAAAAGGCAATAAAAATGTATAACTTATTAAGACATTGATATAGATTGCGCATCGCAAGTATTCGACGACACAGGAAAGATCTTAAACTTACTGCGTTTATTGACGCGTATGACGCTTTCGAGGTATATATCTCCAGCTTTATCAACTGACAGATAAAGTAACACGCTATTAGGCAACAAAGGTAATACAGAAAGGTTTCCGTTTGATATCCGCGGTCAATTTCTTATCTAGTTTCGGGAACATGAAGATGATCGAGGGAGCCAATGGTGCGTTTAACCATGAAATCCTGAGATAACTCTAGGGTTGTCACTTTAAGTAAACTGAGAATGTAATTTATCTTTGATGGGTATAATACAATACATTATTTGTAAAATGCATAAAACGGATTTTATCTAAGTGATTATTGCTGCCTATAAGACATAGATAAAATGTAGATAATTAACAGAAATAAATTACAAATTAAGTACTGAGTAACATTTTCAACACGATATCGATAATTTGATAATAAATTAGCAATCATCTGCGTTATTTAAAACGAACGTCGTATTCAGAGCAACAAGTTACAAATATTCATAATCCAAATTGTAACTAATAACATCATTTAACTAAAAATAAAAAAAATGTGACAACCCTAACATATCCGATGTCCCCGGAAATTGATAGCAGGTATCTCTACTAGAAATAGTTTTGGTAACGCATTACGGATAAAATGCGTTGTGGGTAGGCCGTCGCAGGTTCTTTCTGATCCAATAACTGGTTTCGTCGTGTGCGAGACTTTAAGATTAAAATAGATTTTGGAAGTTAGATTCGGTCCGATTTTATACTGCTTGTCGTAAAAATCTCTATACTTCTATATTTGGTATCCTTACCCCCTTAAGATAACGAAAACAAAAGATACGTACCTACCTATGGAGTCTTATTTTGTCTCGATTTAAAATGTTTGTTACGAATTAATGGCAACATTTTCGTAGAGTTAGACCGAAGAAGTCACCTATCTTAACCAAATAGGTCCCATACTGGCTTATGGCGGAGCTAAAGTGAGACTTTAGCTGACATTTTGTGAGCTAAACTGACATTTTGTATAAGTAGAGAGTTTTGAATGTAGAAAAAGCATGACATGCGGGTAGGGATCAAGACATGGCGACAAGACATTGGCGTCCGGTGCCCTACCTACTGTAAGAACCATAAAAATGTTGTATAACTAATCGATCTTAACGTAACTTCACGACTGTAATCCTCGAAGCAGTAGGTAGAGGAGTGTAGTACTCTCCCACGGTTCACCAGTTACGTTTACGTCCCACTATAGCATAGGCGGTGAGCCTATTGCCATATAGTGGGACGTAAACGTAACTGTTGAACCGTGGGAGAGTACTACACTCCTCTACCTACTGCTTCGAGGATATTATACCGGGCACGTTATCAGACGCCGAGCCGCTACTAAAAATTCTAAATTAGGAAAATCCAGAAATGAACGTCCAGTGATTTGAACCCAGAACCTGCCGATCGGCAGTCGCGTTTGAAACCAACACGACCATCGAGGCATCAACCAATGGTTATTGATTCACAATATAAATTTACTGCGTTGACAACATGATCTGTGAACATATTGTTATATTATATAAGTTTAATTTCAAATCAAATTTTCATACATTCGTAATGCAATTTATTGTTGTTGTTGCTGAACTGTAGCTTGTTATGGTGGCAACACTATTGCAATGTATCGTTGTTATACCTATTCAAGATGATAAAAGAACATTAAATGTGATAACAAATCATTTTATCATTTTATTTATTATATAATCTTATTAATATAACTTTAGTAAGAATACTTTAATCGTAAACAGTATGTATGTTAAACATAGTATTAATAAAAGACAAAAATCACTTCAATTCACAACTTAATATCATCAGTCTTAATCAAACTTAATTCGAATTTATGCTATTTAATATTAAAAGTCGTATACTTTAAAGTTTGGAGAGTTATGTTAATTGAAATTAGGTATTCAACTGAAAAACTATTGTGAAACTTGTTACGGGTAAGCGAACGTTACAATTAGATGAATTTCTAAGAATGTAAGCAAATATGTTATAATAATATTGAAGTTAAAAGTGATACTAGTTTATACCTACCAAGTCTGAGGTCGGATTGCGGCGATCATTGGCAACATGCCTGCTTCTAAATAACAGTATCTACTCTTATTATAATAACTGATAGTCCTAATATTACATCCCAGTTTAAATTATTCAGAAAATATTTTAAAGTATGCCTTTATTGCCAGCGATATTGAAGCTTTAGGCTGGTAAGTATGGACGTTTGTCCTTATTAATATTCCTCTAATAAATATAATGTGAAAAACCAACAAATTTAGGTATATGTACACATATCTAACGTGATTACAAAAAGATTGGTATAATTTTCCCATTCGTTTATCTGTTTCATCATGGCACCATTGATTTATTATTTATACATTTATGGATGTACTCGTAATCGTACTTATTGCACAATATCGCGATGTGACAATATTGTTCTTGTCACTAAGAAAATCATATTGCGGACGCTTTAGTTAACAATGCTGGATTTAATTAAAAACAAACAGTGCCAGTTGCGTCAAGTACACGCTGTGGTGTGCATCGTTTGGAAAAAAAAATTGAAAAACCGCCGGCCGCCGGTCATTCAAAGTATGTCACACCATATGTCGCTCGACGACACTTTGGATAGTAACAAAAAAATAATCAATAACGACACTTCGGACCCCGGCCCGTCAGAAGGTCAAACAAAACCATAACTAGTTTCGAATATTCCATAGAATACATTGTAAATCTCTTTTATAGCTACCATGGCGTATCCGTGACGTTTGAAATATTACTTGGGAGCGTTCTCTACCTGAACTGGGGCCATAATGATGGTCTGCAATCATTGTCGGCAAGTCTTAAGTCATTTCGGACCTTTTTGTAGGAGATATTCTCTATATTATGGCGAGGAACAGCCGAGTTAACGGTTTTATATTCCGCCATGAGCCATTTACAAATCTCTTCAGTTTTTGCCGTTGTTGTCGGTGAAATGAGTTTTGAAAGTAATTTTGTAAAACAAACCGCAATATGTTTATGTTCATAAATGATGATGATGAAAAATTATTGTCCTTTTATGTGTTTTTCGTTAACGTTTAGGTACTAATAAACTGCAATTAAAATTTTCAATAAATAACTATTTAAACACCAAAATATTTAATAATTCATAATTAGCCTATTTAATTAAATATTTTTAAGAATTTAATTATAATCTATAAAAACAAAGAATATTTCGAATATATATTTAATTTAAATGTACAATGTCTTAATAAATTTGATAATACTTTTCTATGGGCAATTATCCATATTATTGTATTTAAAAAAAATAACTTCACGCCTGTAATCCCCGTAGAGGTAGGCAGAGCAATTATTGTATATACATATATTATTGTATTTATTAGGTATATATTTTCTTAAGACTGTGTTCATTTAAAAACAGTATAAAACCGGTAGGTCATTCAGAGTTTTGATTTAATTATTAGAGTGTTTTTAATCTTTCCTAAATATGTTTACTCATCTTTTATATCAGTAAAATATTATTATATATTTAGAATGTCATCTAAATAAAGTGTGTTATTTTTTTGCGTCATTTCGTGTATGTGTGTGTGTGTGTAGATGGGTAAGGAATTGGTTTATACAAAACGACAAGTCATCTTGATAAATTATTTATTTTTAAGTTAAGAATTAGCATTTTGGATGATAAACAAAATCATACACATCTCTATTGACTGAATACTTACAAACAATAATGAAAATTTCACAAACGAAATATTATTACAATTTGAAAATACACAAATAATAGTTAAATATACATTGACAATCATTTCGTAATAGAAATGATATTCAATTATGTATTCATTATTTACAATGCAATCAACATTTATTACATCTTACCTAATGACTAGTAAAACTATACAGACATCAATAACCCTTATATACTATGTAATTACATCTATGTACAATATATTTGGTAACAATGAGATAATATAATATACTATACCAAAAATACTTATACAAGTTTCATTCAATCCCTATACTGGCAATGATTGTTACCCTAAGTATTATTTATTTATCAGTCTCAATGAACAACAATATCTTTAGTCAATTCAACGATTTCGCTTTATGATACATTTCAAGATAAACATTTAATAATTACATGATCAATGTTTTATAAGGCTACGATACGTATGAGATATACATATTTCTTGTAACAATACAGTCTCTCCATAACATAATATACAATAGGCTCGTCTAGTTTAAGGAACGAATTAATCAATATTTGGCCGCAAGGATCTAATCGAACATTAATTATCACGACTTTATAAGGCACGGCCAACTCAAAGTACTGCCTAGTCTACACATGTGCTTGGAATGTAGCGATCCATTAAGAAATATCTTTCAGAGATAACGAGTTTCGAAACATGTTATCTGTGTACGGCCGAATGG
This sequence comes from Mimoniades nurscia nurscia, assembly GCA_018246595.1. Classification (NCBI taxonomy): domain Eukaryota; kingdom Metazoa; phylum Arthropoda; class Insecta; order Lepidoptera; family Hesperiidae; genus Mimoniades; species Mimoniades nurscia. Next base: position 7,746 of record DWFO01001379.1, on the reverse strand, counting down.
GTTTGAGGTAAGCACTCGTGTACAGAGGATCGAGGTTGTAAGTAGCCTTGCTCGTCCAGCATCGCTGGGGAGTGGTGACCGGGATGTTTGCGCATGGTGTTAGGAGGTCTGGGACGACCGCCATATGGTTGTTCATAATTCTGAGTGTCGATGGAAATGTAACTATGATGCGGGTTCTCACAGTCCTGAATTTGACTAGTGAGTGTAGTATTAGTCAGCATCGAGGTATCGTCCTCAATGGTTATACCAACATTGGCAGCAGTCGGTGTTTGAGGAGGGATTGCATCGTATTTGTACCAGTGCTCAGGCGCAGTTGGCGAGGCCGTGTATCTAGAAGGATGCCGCCTGCCATTTGGACAGACGCCATGGTTATAGTTCATTGTGTCTTTGTTCCATTGTAAATTTGATATATCTGGCATAACGAACCTAATTTTTTCCCAAAATTTCTTTTCACCCCACAGCAATACGTTACAAGTCTTCAAATAGTTTTGGAAGTCTAAATCTAAATTTAGCGCACTTATATCCGTGGTTAAAACAAATACCACTCTATGACGTCTGATGGAAGGATGAATAGAAGTGATGACATTTTTTATCGCTGCTTTAAACGAAGCTTTGGACCATTCGTTTTGTAAGAAGTTAAAAGAAATAAATATTAATAATCTCTTTGATGATTCAGCAGCGTTTGTTATCTGTTCAGATAAGTAATTCTCTGGGGCATGCTGCAAGTCTCTGTAGTGGAAACACATAGTGAAACCGAAGTGTTCCATTTCGGGCGCTACCACTTTAGAAACAAAATCGTCGTCTAATAAACTGTATACAGCGTATCCATCATACAACCTATCTCGATCAAGTTCACTTTCCTGTATGGAAGCACTTTTGAATAATCTCACTCCATATTTCGAATGCGCCCACAATCTAACGTTTTGCCTAAAAGAAAAAGCCAAGGCACCAAACAGTAAAATCAAAATTACGCTTATCAATACTACAGCCAACAGTGGCACAAAGTTTAGCTTAATAGTGCTCACTTCATCGTATTGATATGGTTGGTTTTCAGTTGGTACAGTATTGTCCATCACGCTTGAGTCACGACACTTATCTATCACATCAAATACAGTCATATTTGTACTGAGTCCATTTTCATCAACGCAAAAGACTTCAAGTGGATCCTCATAGTTCTTTTTAAACCAGGTTTGCAGTGATATAACGTTATCACAAGTACAAGTAAACATATTACCCTGCAAGTTAACGCTCTCCAAATGTGCAATATGGGCCAACTTTTTGTCTAGGTTAAGAATCTTATTACCTTGTAGATGTATGACTCTTAAAGATGACAAATTTTCAAATGTCTTGTTTGCAACTGCGGTCAGGAGATTATCATTTAAATAGAGCTCACGTAAGTGCTTTGTTTGAGAGAACTCCCCTCCCGCCAACTCGGTTAAATGGTTATTTTCGAGATGAAGGACATTTAACGAATGTAGTCCATTGAAAGTATCGTTATCAATAGACGCGATATTACTGTTGTTTAAATAAAGCTTATGCAACTTCTTCTTTCCAATAAATAAATGGCTACCCAAGGAAGCAAAGTCATTACCATCTAAATACAGCTCAGTGGCGTCCATAGGTATTTTCTCGGGGATCTCCGTATATCCGACGTTAGAGCAATCAATAACGTTAGAGTTCCAATTACTATCATGGAAACAAGAACAACCTTCAGGACAAGTCATCTTACAATCGCAAGCTTCAAACTCGCAACAGAAGCAACTCGAAGAACAATGAGTTTCATAAGAACAAAGGAACTGTGTCTCAGGAACATACATTAAATTCGCTTTGCCACCGTATTTATTATTCACCACTTCGCAAGTCACCAAATCTAAATCTACGAACCTTGGGTATTGCCTCATGTGATTCCACAGATTTATTTTTTGTAGCCAAATCATGTGACAGTTGCATACAAATGGATTGTTCCCAATAAAGAATTTTGGTAATAATCTGTGCTTGGGTACGTGAGGTAAAGTGAACGCTGATAGTTCGATGGTTCTCAACTTATTGTCAGTCACGACAACTTTTTCTAAGTTTCTTTTTTGTATAAATGTACCAGGTTGAATAGTCTGAATTTTGTTATTATTTAAGAAAAGGATCTCTATAGAATCCGGTATGGCCCTTTCGTCAATATTTTCTAAAGCGTTAAAGCTAACGTCTAGCATTCTAATATTATGTTGTGCGTTATGTTCATTTTCTAGTTTCGTGATGTTGTTTCTATGAATGTCTAACCATTCTAGGCCTTCGGGCATATAGCTAAAGTCAAAGTAAATGATATTGTTATCAGATATGTTAAGCCAACCAAGAGTACTCAATTTACTAAACACGCCTCGGATGTCACTCAATCTGTTTCCATCCAAACGGATAGCTTTCAAAGTTGGATTTGATAAAAATGCATCTTGTTCAATATTTTCAATCTTGTTAGAGGCAAGATTTAACACTTGCAAAGAGGGTAAAGTACTGAATGTATCTTTAGGAATGTTAACAATATGATTGTCAACCAGGCGTAAGCCGTAAAGCTCTTCTAAGCCCTCGAAGGAGGTATTGGAGACTTTTGATATGTTATTTTTACCTATGTCAAGAGATTTTAAAAATCTCAACTTCTTGATTCCATCAGGAATTGCATTTAAATTATTACCATTCAGTCCTAGGTCTTGTAAATAGGTTATATTTTCAAAACATCTTTCATGAATGGTTGTAATTTTATTATTGTCTAAGTAAAGCTGGCTCAAAACAAACAAATTGGAGAAAATGTGGTCGTTTAAAATTTTTATTTTGTTGTCTGATATGGAAAGTTGGTGTAAATTCTTTAGCTCAGCAAAGGCACCATTACTTATTACCTCGATAAGATTGTTGTCTAGATTCAGGACTTGTAAATTATTTAAATCTTGGAACGTCTTCGGATCTAAACGAGCAAGAGCATTGTTCGATAAATTCAAAATAATAAGTCGAATTAGACCTGCAAATGTATCTCTGTTAACCCAATCGTTCGTTAGTCGATTTCTCGATAAATCTAATTGCTCGAGTTGGTCAAGTCCTTCCAATAGTCCAGGTGCCAATACGGCAAGCGAATTATTCGCTAATGAGATTTCCTTAATTACACGTGAAGATTGAAATAATTCAGGAGGGATCGCCACTAATTTGTTTCCTGACAAATTCAGAATTTTCAATGAATTCAATCCTACAAAAGCCCTGTCGCCAATTTCGTTAATTAAGTTATTCTGAATTTTCAAAACTTCTAATGATCTAAGACTAGATAGTCCGTTGTCAGGCAGACGTAAGACGTTATTATGAGATAAATCAAGCATTTTAAGTCCAGTGTTACACGATTTACCTGGCGCAATTGGTCCCTTTCCCCAATCAGAGAATCCTATTTCTGAAATGTCTTGGATTCTGTTATTAGTCAGATTTAGTGATTCCAAACTAAAAAGTGGACAAAAAACTTCTGAAGGTAGCATATAAATGTTGTTGTCCCCCAAGTCAAGTGACCTAAGTTCCATTAAACCACGAAAACTTTCAGCATGGAACTCCATTGTCATTGCAGGCCAGTCGGTGTTATAGGAGCGAAGAGTTAAACTTGTTAAATCACGGAGAGGGGACAGAACAGTAGCAGGCACGTAACGTATTTTACAATACTCAATGCGCAGGTCCTCGAGTTTACGCAACTGTCCCAAAAAGCTGCCGGTATTCATGTGTAGAGAGCTTTCGAAGAACAGCAAATCTGTACAAGTAAGCTTCAACTTGTTGATGTTGTACGCCTGCGCGGTGGTAATGTTTTTAAACAAGAAGTCTGCGGAACCGATGGTTTTGATGTTACACGTGAGAAAGTTAGATTCACTCAACTTTGCGTCCGAATAGTCCCATTGACAGCCGGCAGGGGCGGGCGGCGCGGAGCGTGCGCGCGCACCGGCCATCACAACCAAACACATCCAAACTTTTAACGAAACCATTTCGTATAAGTTTTTGGTCATATTTTCACAATAACACAGTTCATTTGTCACTAATATATCACTAGAAGTATAGTTCAAAACTTTTATACACTTTGCAATCGATATAATAAAGTTTGTAATGATGTGTACACTTCGTTTTACAACGTATGTAAACAGAGATTGCGAGAGCGCGGTAAAACTTTTGACGCAGCCATGCTCCCCTGCGGTCGGGCGGTAACTGACCTACGTAAGTTTGAACGAACGAAAGCCGCATGGGTGTTAGGCGGAGGGGGTGCGCGGGGCGTGGTGGGTCTCACAATTGACGGGTGGGACCCGCACTGCATCGGCTTACAACAGATGGCACGCGTGTTTTTAAACACTTGAAAAATATTGGTTATGTAGTGTAGAAGACTTAGGCCTGCGTGATTCGTTGGCTGCATCTCCTCAAGTTTCATCTCAAAGGAGGTCGCTTTGACGGAGAGCATAGTAGCACTATTCAAACCAGTCTAGATCACTCCTCATAGTATTACATGTTTTAGTAAACATTGTTCAATGCACTGATTTTTGTTTAAAAAATTTAACACATTTTGATTATGATATTCTTGATTTACGTCGTAATAATTTGTTCGATAATTACATTTTGATAATATTACGCATAAACAATGAAAACAATAGACTATTGTGTAATAAATTGTTTATTTAAAATAAAAACTACAATTTTCATTACAACCAGCTTCAATTTGCGTAAAACAATTAATTCCAATTAAATAATAATGAATAACTACCAAAAGATAAATATGTATTGTTCGCATAACATTTTCTCACTAATCCTTTTTTTTTTCTCGGAAAAATAATTTTATTGTTTTCCTTGCTCTTTTTTCTATAAACAGTAAACGTTGTTGTAACATCACGCCTATAATGCGCGAAGAGGTAGGCAGACTAGTGTAGTATACTCCTCACATTTCACTAGTTACGTTTTAGTCCCATCATGGAAAGTTTGTTAGCCTATTGTCATACAACGGGCACAAATCCAGACTCCGAGCTACTAAAATTTCTAACTCATAAAAGTCCAATAGTACACGACCCGCGTTTGAACCCAGGACGTTTAGATCAGCAGTCACGCTTGCAACAACTCGACCAACGCAGCAGTCTGAAAATTATTTAAAATATCAACGGATATATGTATGTATAATGTATGTTTATATATAATTACTAACAAAATTACCTATAGAAAACTATGTACTAATCCCAAAGTACCATTATTTATTGAAAGTTGCAAAATAGAACAATTAAATTAAAAATGTTACGACAATAAATTATTTTTAAAATAAAAAGAAATAGAAATAGTAAAGAGAATAGTAATAGTAAGAGAATAGTAAAGAGAATAGTAAAGAGAATAGTAAAGAGAATAGTAAAGAGAAATATACATAGAAGTTCAAAATAAAAGTGATCATGTATTATATATAATACATATATACATATAAAGTTATCTCTAGCTCCTAAATGACATCGAGAGATGGATAACTGCTTTGCTTTGCTTTGCGTCGTTTTATCACTGTTTACGCTCAGCTATACAATTTAAATTAACTTTGACACACACACACACACAGACAAAGACATCACAACGACAAATCATGCCATCACGATACGCAACTGGCATAGAGATGTTTTCTTGATATCACAGTGCCGAGATAAAAGTGTGGGTTGAATGAGTAACATTGGGCAAATAATTCGCCATTTATCATGATTTTAGCATATGGAGTGGGTTGTAGACACAAGGTACCATGTTGTTCAAATAGCCTACTCACATATGAATAATTTCAGGACTCTAAAATATGGGGTGTTTGTGTAGAAGGCATTGAAAAGTTATATACTAGTGTACGAGGCCGGTATTTTATTATATTCGATTATAAAAGCAGAGACTTCGTGTTTTGAATCAATTGTACTGACAATGATTTTATTCTAATAGTGGTAAACATTACCTGCCTGACTGCCTTGTTGGTCGTGTTGTTTGCAAACGCGACTGCCGATCGGGAGGTCCCGGCTTCAAGATCCGGGCCGAGCACGTTTGGATTTTTCTAATTTAGTTTTTCTAGTAGTGGCTTGGAGTCTGAAAATGTGCCCGGTGTTTAAATAATATTACGATAACTGGGCTCTAACAATACGAATTGTAATAATTTAAAATACATTGATCTTAATACAATCTGAGCACATGAGAAATATAACAATTTATTAAGACAATAAATTTTGATGTATACCAATATAGTATAGTTTATTAACATCTTGAATTTGGTATTACACCCAAATCCTTCCGGCTTACGTTTCCCAAAACAATCTTCACTGTACCATTCAACATTGCTGGAGTAGACCATCTCCCACGGTAGACGCGATTCGACGCGCGTGTTGTGGCATCCGATGCCCCGCGATTAGCTCCGGTGACTCAGAAAGACGTGTTTTTCGACTAACTAGAGTCGCTGTAGGCTTAGACGGACTTTTTAAGATACAATCTTCTTTTTGAGAAAATCCTGTTATTTCCTCCGCCATTATAACTGACTTTTAGAGAAGCTTGATAGTACCTACGTTATGGAATAAGATGAGACTTTATCAGTTTACAGCTAACTGACCCGATCCAATGCTTATCATCATAGACAAAAAATTATGACACTGTTTAAAAAGAAGAGAAGAATGAAAGTAAATTGTTTGGATTCCATTAATGTAATTTATGCAAAAATTTGTATTGCATAAAGTTGCACAAGTGTTTTTGTAGTAATATTTTATAATGTTACTATTAATATCCATATCAATCCAAAATGAACTTTGGCCTTTAATGTATCTATAACATAATTTTTAATTAATTAGTACTATTAATATTCAATATCGAAAAAGAGTGTCAAGTAAACTATTACTATGAATGAACAAGAAAGTCCACAATAGTCAAAATGAACAATAAATGTAAATTGTAAGAGATTTTATTACTGTAATACATCTTTTGAATATTTTTTGACACCGCTGTCTGTATTGTGGACGTTTTTCATACTCTTTCAATTTACTCTGAGCTGTCAATCATTTTGTATTGAACGTTATATCCGCCCCTTTCCGTCAAAATTTATCGTGCTCGTATATGCACTTCCTTTTTAGATTTACCACAATAACCTCGTGGTCGTTGTGAAAATTGATATGAGATTTCAAATTAAAATATTTTTTTATCACTTACGGTACAGTATTACTCAAAATATTGCTATAGTAATAGGATTTAAACATAATTGCATTCTCGTAAGTCGTAACTGTTGACTGTTGCAATTGAATCTGATTTGAGGCAAAGAAACCACCATCAAGCAGCGGATTTAAAAACGGTCATCGAAATTATTAATTAATCTTATATTATAATTATAAATTAATCATCAATCCAAAACCACACTACAATTTATTGAAATTCACGAAATTATCCAATAAGCGATTTGGTATTCGAGATAAAATTATACAAACAAGTGGTGAACATAGTTCCTCTAATAGTTATAGCACACTTATGCACATAAAATTAAACAAGTATTTTTGTAAACAATGTAATAGAGGAAAAATATATGGTAATACTACGTATACGTTTTATAATTAAAGAACATTCAATAAAAATAGTAAAAGACCTTAAACGCAATATTTTTACCATTATAACAGTTAACATTAACACCGTTGACTGCCTCGATTGTCGTGTTGGTTGCAAGTGCGACTGCCGAACGGGAGGTCCTGGGTTCGATTCCCAGGTCGAGCACTACTAAAAATT
>DWFO01001378.1:0-16058 GCA_018246595.1 Mimoniades nurscia nurscia | reverse complement strand
CGATGCATGGCAATAGGCTCACCACCTATTCCATAGTGGGACGTAAACGTAACCGGTGAAACGTGGGAGTGTGCTCCTTTCCCCTGTCTACGTCTTCGGGGATTACAGGCGTGAAGTTACGTACGTAACATTACACATTATTGTATTTTAGCGATCGACAAAACCAAATAAGCGGAATTTATCTATACTAGACAACATTAAAACTCTCTTTAAAATTTGTCATGCATATATACAAGTAAATTTAAGTAGTTTATGTAAAGCTTCCATTATTGTAACATGTTGATCTATTCACATACCTATAATTAAAGGCAGTATACATATAATCTGCTGGAAAAATAAGACAGAGATTACTCTGACATATTATACGTTAGCTATTCCGACCGTTTTGAGACCGGGCAATCGTATGGCCATGCCATGATATCCCTCATGACAAATAGTTTCATGAAAAACATTTTCTGGTCTTATATAATTGATTAAGAGCAGTGATATCCTGGTGGCGTGGTTTTAAGACGCAAGTGCAATTGGTGGGAGCTCTTAATCCTGAATCTGAGTAAATGTTACTTGGTATAACGTTCATAGAAAATATCGTGAGCTTACACGTAAGGTTTGACGATAATGTTCTTGAAGTCTTGTGATATGTGGAATGAGCTGCCATCTGAGGCTTCCACGGAGCACTGTTATATACGATTCTTCAATCCTCAGGCCAATCCTCAGGCCAATCCTCAGGTGTTGCTAATGACCATGGGCGACGGTGATCACTTACCAGCAGGTAACCCGTATGCCTGTTTTCCAAGCTAAATATTAAAAAACAAATAAAAAAAAGTCCTATACATACTGGGGTTGCATGGTGAGCACTGGTCTTAAAAAAATTGTTGTAAGAAAATACCCGTCTACTAGAGGGGAACTATAAAAGAGATTATTATGCTTAAAGAGTTCTTTTTTATTAGTCTACTATACATAATTAAAGATTTTTAGTATATAGAGTAAAGTTAAGCATTATTCTTGAATATGGTTTATACGCATTTGAATTTGAATGATTCCAGCAGTCTTGAACTATTATTATCGGCTTTCATAGGATAAATACCAATATCTTACTATTACAGCTGCGAAGAGCTTTGTATCAAAGACAATGCGTGCAACTAATAAAATTACATTTTTATGCGCACAAAACGTGCGTATAACAGAAATCCTCGCGCGGGAAAAATTTATAGCGCTCGAAACCGCACCTCCACTGACCACAGATACGAATAATTAAAAAAAACCGCGTGCAAAAAGGGCAGAGTATCCGACAGCCGGTCACACACAACTTTTTTCGCGAGCATTTTGATAGTCGATTTGCGGATCCCCCGGCGGCGGGCGGATGAAGGGTGAGGGGGGAGGCGCCTCCGGTACCGTCAAAAACATTACTCTGCCCATCCGCTTGGAAGATTTAATTTTCATTTTTATCTCAAACATCCCCCTTTGTAGTGGTCTGTACTCTGTATCCAATTAGGTGCTTTCGGCTTTGAGCGTTTTTCTGGAACTCGCGCATACCTAAACTGCAACCAGTTATGGAATTTTTAATTTCGATCGTCTATACTTATCTGTTATTAAATTACCGTGTATCCTTTTTACTTTTGTAGTGCAGATAAAAGTCTTTTCATATATTTATCGAGAGGATATGCAATGTTAGGTACCTATATTCTTAAATTGAACAATGTAATGTAATTGATTTGTTCTATGAAATTGTGAGAGTTTATTATGAGATTTTATTATGTTTCTTTCATTCTACTCGAATGCACTTAATTGTGATTAGCTGGAAACAGAGACGTACTGACACAAGTGTACCCCAACTTGAGTATTAATGTTCTTGTGCAGTGCAATAATTATCTGGTACAATTTAGTAATTATTGTTATCATAAACTACCAGACAAAGGCCCAAAATCAGTGTATGAAACAGTAATCGGCACAAAGTGCTCCCCGAGGCGGTTGAGCGGGCCTTTATGTTACCTGACTACTACGAATAATTAAATACAAATTAAATAGCTCTACATAATATTTGTCCGAGAATTTAACTCAATAAATATAAATATTGTTGACTGACAGATTAGTCGATTTGGTTGCAAGTACGACTGGCTATCGAGAGGTCCTCGGGTCAAATCCAGAATCGGGAACTATTTGATTTTTCTAACTTAGAACTTCTAGTGATGGATCGGTATCTGGATATGTGCTGGCAGTAGACTTATCACATACATATTCCATAGTGGGTTGTAATCGGAATGTAATTGTGGGACGTAAATGTAAAAGTGGGATGTAACTGGTAAAACGTGTATGTTCACTACACTCCTCTGCCTACCTCTTCGGGGACTACTGGAGTAATGTTACATTTTATTATGTGTTATATAAAAATCTTAGCTTTCTGCACTTCTTCTCTATATAAACTTTATCTATACCAAATCTGACTCTCCTCCGTAAGCGCAATACTCTTAAGAAGACGATACAAACAACTCTTACTCTACTTAATAATAATTACTCTTCACATAATAAAAATACCTGACAAATAATCATCAACCAGCCACGTATTTTGGCTGCTTTCGTAATTTCTTTATGTTATTGTAATAATATCGAGTGACGTTAAATACCTACCTGTATGAATTATATAATAGAATTAAACTGCCATTTGCTACCTATAATCGCTAACCATTCTTCTGCTTCTCCAAGCTGACTTCGGAAGCTTCCTATTCCAATGTTGAATGGTCCATAAATAATATCATTCTACCACACCCTCCAAACGGTTACACTTTTAATCAATGCTGCTTAGCAACAGATATGCATACCAATTTGCTTTCTGGCTTGTTGAAAACCGTTTCTCGACCCTTTTATGATTCCACTGCTGGAACATTGGTCTCCTCTAAGAATGAGAGGATTAAGGTCTGCCACGCTGGCCAAGAGCGGGTGGACAGAATTCACACGCCTTAGAAAACATTTTTTTTGAAGAACTCTAAGGTGTGCAGGTTTCCTCACGACGATTTCCTTCACCGTCATTGCAAGTGATATTTAAATCTTAAAACGCACCATATAAGTGTCAAAACCATATAAGAGTTTTTCGTGGATTATACGACGAAGAAGTAGGCAAAGAGAGTTGTACACTGCCACGATTCAATATTATGTTATATATATGTTTCTCCATGATCTACCGGGTGTGCCTATTACCATACACTGTTCACAAATGCGGACTCCGTGTTGCAACCTGCACACCTACTGTAAATATTTTCAACGAAATAAATATGTTTCAACCTAATAACCTCCCTTAAACACATACTCATACGAGACCAGGTGGGCGTTCAAACGGATCGTTTAGACAGCGGAGGGCCCTACAGTGATTTAAGTAGTTAAGTAATTTTATTTTCACTTCCCCTAGCCGGGCTGGGGGTAGCTAACGACACGGTATGATGGAAATAATGAGTTATGGACGCGGTACGTTTTATTGACCGAAGATAAACGAGTTATAATTCTAGTTGTATGTATATTATTATTATTATTACACCACAACGGTAGATTACTTACGGGGTAGGCGGAGAGAACCAAGTTATGTCTATTCTTACAGATTTAACGTGTTTGCTCTCCGCTCACCACTTTCTTCACATATGGACAAAAATGCATGAGTTAAATATTATTTTATAAAGATAACTAGCAGTCCCCGCAACTTCGTCCGCGTAGAATTCTAAAATGTATCTCTGGATATTGACGTGACAAACGTGAATATGTGTACAAAGTTTCGTGATGATCAGTTAAGTCGTTTTCGCGTGAAAGCGTAACAAACTTACTTTCACATTTATAATATTAGTAGGGATTCTTTCCAGGCATCGAATTGTGATGTAACGCTGATAATAATTCTTTTGCTAACCGACAGGAAACATGTTGCGTGTATTTTGGTAGTATAAAAGTCTTGTATAAAATAAAATAAAATAAAAATAAAAATAAATGCCAGTGTACACGCAATATGTTTACTGCCGCTGTCATTAATGTGATATACACAGTCAAGTAATTCATTCCCGAAATAATTATGGATTTATAATTGTTTTTTATCTCAATACAAAACACTTTTAATGCCGTATAGTTCAGTGAGTAGGTACTACTTGTTAACGTCAATGTAGATATTGTTTAAGGTGTTTCAATAACAATTGCTACGAGGCAGAAATTAATGCAGCTTACCTGATAACGAATACCGTAAAATGCGATTTGGTTATTTGATAGATGTTTCGGTGCAATAATACCATGCAGTTCCAGTAAGAATACCTATTTGAATTGTGGTGAGTATTTCACAGCTCCTGAATCGTTCGACTACCCGACGAAGCTCACTGGCTAATTCTATCCTCTATCTACAAATCTAATATCCCGGATATCCGATAATAATATCCGGACCCAACAGCGAATATATAGAACTAACATCATTTCAAGGTAAATTCAATAAAATTAACGATAATATGAGGTTTTTAATAAATATTATTACTATAAATTCACGCCAGATCTTTTAGGGGATAGGCAGAGAGCTTATTCGCTTTTAAAGAAATGGGTCACGAAAATACATAAGCTACGTTAATGTAATAAGTTTCTATAATATGTTAATGAATTCACGTATAATATTCGTCAACTTTCAAACAGTTATGAATATCGTTACAACTTGTTACAAATCTACAAATCAATGAGTGAGAGCGAAGTCGAATCAATACTAAGCAGATCTTAAAAGACTTCTAAACTCGAAGACAAACAGACAAGGTCAGAGGACGCGGGCGCGGAATAAATCCATTATGGGGCGAAAACTAAATAAAACGTACCGAATAAAGGGAGGTGCCGTGATGAATGTAGCTGAAGCGAGACACAGATATACGGATCAGGGCGGCCAGTAAGGGATAGAACTACGTCTGCTCTCTCGAGATAAGCCGAAGAAAAATGTCGCTAGATATTTATTCGCAGGGTAAAATAAATGGTTATTATGGGGTACCGTAGCACTAAATTAGTGAGATGTATGGCGTGTTGAATATTTATTTATACGACACGTGAGTTATATGCGATGGGGCTGACCGCCGGCGAAATGGACCGTTACACTGCGGTGACAAACGAATGGAATAATCGATCTAATGTAGATATGATAAGAGTTTTTTTATTCAATTTCGTGGCAATCTTTGAAGGTCGAGCTCTGTTCGTTTGTCGTAATTTTTTATATCAAATGTTCGGCATCTCGTCCAATCACAACAGTGATGGATGACAGGAATGTCACTCGTACGAACAACGGGTTACGAGACTTCCATCGTAATATGCTGTAATATAAGACAATTCGTATCATATTTCATCACATCGACGTCGTAAACCCAGCGGAGGAGGAAGGACTTAGCAAGAACCCATGCAGACTCATGGTACGTGCAGTGCATTATACATATGTAGCTGTTGTGGCCCATCGACTTGTCGAACGGTTCTTTCATAACTCCTCGCCCTGGATCTTAGTGCCTCCCAGTAGCAACGCGGATGCCATGTGGTTAGGGGCACGAGGCCCGAGACTTATTTCCTTATGAAGCAATTTCTTTTATTGATTTCAGTCAAAGATCTAATTTTATTCTCACATAATTCACGACTATTTACATGGAGTCTGAAATAAGTCAGTATCCGTTACGTAAACAACATCTTGTGTGATTCTGTACGTAATTTAAGACACATTCAGCTGTTTAGCTCAAATTTCTAGATTTGTCTATTGTGTCACACTATACCAGTCTTATCTATGTCATTATTACGGAGATCCATTTCCAACAAAGAAGCGATCAATAGGTCAATAATGATGAATCGTAACTCGAAAACTTTGTACATAATTAATGATGTGTTTATAGTATGACAAACGAAGATTATGAAAAGTCGTAGTTCGTAAAAAAACGTAACAACTGTGATCCCACAACCGTAGCAACGTAACCAAACGTAACAACGCCTGTGATCCCCAAAGAGGTAGGCAGAGGAATGTAGTACACTCGCACGTTTCACCAGTTACGTTTACGGCCCACTATGGAGAGGTGGGGAGCCTATTGCCATGCACCGGGCACGTTTCTAGACTCCGAGCCACAAAGTATAGTACCTCCTCTTAGTTCATAGGTATCATTATAGTAGAGCTATTATATTAAAACCTTTAGTACTATAATAGCCCTGTATAAACTGTTCTTGCTACTTTTAGAATGTCATATGTATTTTCTCCGATTCCATCTCATAAAAAAAACAATTGTTATTACCACTTATAAATAATGGCAAACGTCGAAAAAAAGGAAGTTTACAAAGTTTAGGTAGAGTTAGAAATACCTACCTACATAGTTAATAAAATAGTGCGTAGGTAGAGTCGAATGTAAATCAACTTATATATAGTATGTATATGTGTGCAAGTATTAATAGATATGTTTGTCGCCTGGTAGGCACACTAGCACAAACAGACAGCCGAGAAATATTGAAGTGAAGTTCGTCCTCTACTTGCTATTCAGAATCGGGAATGAATGGTTGGGATTTGCATTCGGATGTTCGAAATGTTCTTTTTTTTAAATAACATTCGTATTAGAAGAAAAATAAGGCTCGCTATTCACGAGACAAGTTAAATGTCGTGACATATCAAAGGAAAGTTACAGTATGTTATTTGTTGTTATATCGTCACATATTATATTATGTATATTCCATAGTGGGACGTAAAGGTAAGGAGTGTGCTATATTCCTCTACCTACCTCTTCGAGAATACAGGCTTGATGTTACATATAAACACGTGGTTCTACAGTAGCTTTTTATCTAGTATTACTCTGAAACCCAAAAAAATCCGAAGCTATTGTTTGTTCTACGCCTCTATTTGTACATAAGTTACAATTTCATATCTACATACATATATGTAAACATCAGACATGCATAGCGTCGAAAATATACGTAGACACCGCAAAATGCGACCATCCCTAATATACGTACATGACATACAAACAACATAGTACATAGAGCTTCCTACATCCGCCATGTACCGGCATGTCGGCGTGTTCAAAGCGCGGCGAGCGCGGCGGTAACCCTTTGATCTGCCGCTATAGGGTTTAGGTATCGTCTGCGCCTAAAGCCCTTCTATTTTGGATCGTCTTAGCTGTATTTGGTTTAAATCATACGTGAATTTTACCTTTGTTTTCAGTTACCATTGAGAGTTGTGTGTAGAGTCTGTAGAGTAGCGGATTATAACCATTGTATAGAGAGATCTCAACTTAGAATATCAGAAATGTTAATTTCAACTGTCCCATACCTCTCGTCTTAGTTATACGAATATATTATACATATAATTAATTTTGTAGCTTTCTTTTCTTAATAATAATAAATAATATAGTTTATTGTCATTAAGTAGATTTGAAATTTTTAAGTCTTTTTAAAAACTTTGTCAGTGTCATTATCTCTTTGAATACTTTTTTGTACTCAATCATAGACTGAAATAAATTTTAAAGTAACTGCTTGAATGCCTTTTTTTTATTAATATTCAAATTTTTTACTGCTTATTTTTATTATATTATTTATGTTTTCATTTATTTTGGAACAAATGTAAAATATATGTTATATATTTCGTATGCAGTGAAAGAATCTTTAAGAAGTATCTTTAAGAAGTATGTCAATTTTGTGAAGATATCTGGTCCTCTACCTACCCCGTAAGGGATCTTACGTAATAGTAAACGCGATCGGATCTTGACTAACCTAGGATCACAATAACACAAACAAAATGATAGTTAAAATTATATCATATACCCAAAATTCGCCCGAAACAAGATAAAAGACATCCCTCAAACCGGAGCCATACACGCAAGCAAAATAGCAATTAAAGCCTCCATCGTTACATACAACCCTTTACGTTATGTACGACCAACTGGGGTGCGTGTTTTAAACTCATCTGAACGCTTACTATACATATATGAAAGTAAAATTCCAACTCACACGTATCACTAACTAGGGTGTACCGTTTGAACTTAGCGCACGTTTATTACACTGTGTAAGTTTAAATCCTGAACACGCACTTTCAACTAACTGGGGGCCACACTTTGAACTACCATGTGTAAGGCTTAGTTTGTAATAGGATTAATACTTACTCCTTAATGAGTAGTTACTCGATATAGCAGCTCGTTGAAATAAGTCGAAAGCTTATTATTATGTCTTGTTATTATATGTGTTACACAATATTGCGGTAAATAAAAATTGAATTATTTGCATCAAAATGTACCTTAACATATACATATTTCGTATAGTTTTACTACTGAATAAAGATATATAACGTAATGTTTATACATGTTGAATGTTAACGAAAACTTGGAAACCGTTCATTCGTGCTGTAGGTAACATCTACATCAATATATCATAGTTGAACCTTATGTGCATTACCGAAAGCTTCTCTACCCCCTATTCTGATATGACATTTTACTGCTATCATGCTAGGCCTGGTGCTTCACTCGAGCTGCGTAAACCAATGTCTTCTATTGGCCGGAAGATACCAGTTTAAGCAAAGCTCCCATAGTCACATCCAAGATACGAGAAACATCCAAAATACACGAAAGCAAAATCAGATCTGATGAAACTTAATTTGCCCATTGAAATAGGAGAACAAGTAAACATTTATTTAGGTTTATATACTTAAAGTATTACGAATGTATGTTTCTTACAATAACTAGGTTTTTTAAGGGAAGTAAGAAGATAGAAGAGGCCGCTGCCAGGCGTCCAGGTGCTCAGACGATGTTTTACAATACTAAAGGAATAGGACCAATAAAGTCAACTAGTATAAGTTCTGAATAAGATTGTTCGTTAATTTGAAATTAACAAGGCTGGCGAGCGGGTGCAATGGCCATCATTAGGGGCTATCTGTGTCCAGAAGTGCCTTCACAAAAGCTTATCATGAATGGTAATAAATAGTAATATAAAATAATAATTTAATATTACTATTTATTACTAATAATTGTGTTTACAAGCAATTTCCATATAAATTTAACAGCATACAGTGACTGCATGAAAACGTGGAGCGTGGTCGCGGGAACGAACAGCACAAAGGGGTTTACTGAGCCAATAACGCATGAAACAGGATTATAAAACATGAAAACGTTGCTAAAGGGCGGTTTCGGAACATCCCCTCGCTGTTCATACGGTTTACATGTAATTATAGCTGTTAATTTGCGAGCCCCGGGACTGTTTAGAAGGGTTACGTGCGGCGAGGAGATTTTAATACGTCTGTTTCCACTTAAAGAGTGATGTCTCTATGTGTTAACTCATCTGTACATAATACAGATGTTTATAACTCTATTAAATATTCACTAATATATTATACGTGATATGTTTATGAATTTAATACACATATATCTATAAATATAACTAGCGAAATAAGTAGATTATTAGTTGTATGACGTTTTGCAGCGAATAAAAGTTGCTGAGCTGTACAAGTTTCGTTTACAATGTCCGGGGCTTTTACGTCCAGTTAGCTCTTGGAATTCACTTCGCAAGATTTTTTTCGAGATAGTAACATAGTTTTAAATATTATTACAATAAATCTAATTATGTAGAGTTCCCTCTACAAAACTTACAACTACTCTAATGGCTATGGTCTTAATCATTTTCATTCCTGAAAGGAGATCAATGTATATCTAACGATAAATTATTACTGACAACGTAGTTAATAATTATTAGTCCAATAGATGTCCTAGTCCTACGACACTAGCTGCGCTTGTACTAAAATTGTATTTAATTTTATGATTATTACACAATCAGAATTCGATTCGCCGTTATCAATAACCCTATCATGATAATGATAATCCATGGAATGATAAAAAAAGCCACGGTGGGCGGGCCCCCTGCGCGCGTTAGTGCCGCCCCACTGCGCAGCGCGCATAAACAACACAACATATAATTACACATTTACATATCTCGCATATATATATATATATATCTCGCTCGTATGTCACGCGGTGCGCTGCCTACGCCATGTATCCCTGGTACCTACACATATGTACATATTATTTACCTATTATGCGCGTTTGACATTCGCGTCATTATGTTTGTACGGTAGTATAAATAATGCCGTAAATTATAATCTTAACTGGCGCTTCTCGCGTTGTATCTTTTCATTTATAGTCTTAATAACAATAACATAAAATCACTATGAAACACTCTAGACTTATATTTTAGGATGTTATAATTAGAATAAAGGCGTAAAATTGCAGATATTGTGTATTTACGTAAGTTAATTATCGAAAAAATTGGCAGTCCCAATTTGCTTAAAATTCTAGCCGTCCTTCTAGCCGTCTTAATAATAGAATCACATTCAAAATACCTACATGTCACACAAACTATGGACAAAATTCTTCACTCAATTGTATATGTTCAAATTACAATAAAATTTGTAACAATATTTAATACAACAACTTTACACATTAAACGTCATTTAAGATCGTTTTATATTATTTAATTATCATTAGTAGATATATTTTTTTAATTATATCATTTGTATATTTAATTAAGAAGTGTAAATAATTTAATTTTTATAGCATGAAGTGTTTATTTCTAGAAGGAAATTAAACATAAGTACCATTTATTTAGATATATTTATGATTATTTATTCGATTGCTTAATTTCCAGTTTAGTGAACCAATAAAATGAAATAAATAGGTAATGAACCTATTGCCATGTTCCGGGAACAAATCCAGACCCCGACCCAATCTAAGTTAGAAAAATCCAAGTCAATGTTAGACCCGGATCCCGTTTTCCGGATAATAATAAACATGCATAATAAGTACAAACGTAATATCATTAATAAAACTCTTGTAGATTTCACTATGTATACTTCCTAAGTGATATTATTCATTGTTAAACAAGTAATATTTAATAGGTTACCGAAAACCCATTACCCAAAACAATCTGTTGCTACAAAATAATGCACCTAATATCAATATAAATGTATTTATATTAAAACGCAATTACAATGCATACATTGCGTAGTTAACTTTACTTAATTGGCTTTTTTTTTTGTACTGTTGGAAATAACGGTAACTACGAGTATGTAGTGCATCTCGTCTGGAAGCAGTCCTTAAGCCGGTTAAAGATTTGTTTGATAAAATCTAATTCCTATTAAGTGTGTAATGATCACAATCGATAGCTTATGGGTTTCATAGTTTAGCAAATGCACCCTGTCAGTAAGTAAGACCTTAGTTAAATAAATAAAATAATCTAGATATCTACTATTCAAAGCCTGTACTGACTAAATACCTTCTTTAAGGTATCTTCAATTTCATCTAAGTACATACTCCTAGATCTATCACTTCGAACTCAAACCTCTCAATAAAAAATGTATATTTACAGATAAATTCACAATGACGGAATTGCATGAAGTGACTTCTGTCAGTACCTTTCTCGTTGAACTATTAACGGACTTAATTTGTAACGTCAACATTGAATCACATTAATGAGTTACATTAAAAAAAAACAATTAGGTAATAGACGCATTTTACTTAGTGAATTTCGAAACAATTAATCAGTTAGTAAAAGATACCAATAGGATAAGTAAAAGATAGGTTAGATAGCCGTTATGACTTCATATTAATATTTCGACGGAATTAAAACTCTAAGAATATTGTGTTTCTGCATTTAATTTAGTATGCGTGTCGCGAAATATTCGTATCGGTTGCTAAACACCTGTGCGCGCTCGAGCGGCAGGCCCTTTCCCGCCATTATGCCGTTACTGACAAAATGGCCGGTACGTGACTTGATTCACGAACACCTGTAAGTAGACAAACGAAAAAAATATAAAAAACGTATAGAACAATATGCTTGCTATGAATTGAATAATTAAAAAATATGCCTTTAATCTTTCATTATTATGTCCTCCCGTCCGGTCCCTTACAGCATAACTAAAGTACCTATTACCTACTGAGTGAAAATTATCCTATCTTTCCAGATAAGACGTCTTTCTTCTACACCTCTCCTTTCTCTCTCTTCATAAACGCACTCCAGTTTCCTAGACTTTGACTGCCTCATCAGCCAACATCTGATCTATTTGGTGAAGATACTTTAGTGTAAGCTTCCCTCGTCACCTGCATCCATCAAAGAGAAAATAACTGATTTGCTGCGAAAGTTCACTAATCGAAGGTTGAGATAACATTATTAAACATATTCCCTCGGAAGGGAACGTGGACGCAGGGGAATCGCGGAGGGAAACATGTCACAGATGACATTTTTGTGATAAACTATACAGCGCGATTTGTTTATTCGAAGGGTGCATTTGTAGAAGCGTTAATTTTCATTAATTATGCCAAACCCTTTACAGGGTAGGCAGAGTGTGCGCGGAGTGTATTTGGTCAAGATAAGTGGGAGTTGGTTTCCTTCGACACCTGCGGCCATCGACATTCACATTGTATTCTGTTTTGTCATTCTTTCACCCGCTATTTTCTCTACCTATCCCGACAATCGGAGCATGCCATTTCTCACCAATTTCTTGTGTTGATAAAGAGGTCGAAATTTTTACCATTTGTGATACTAATGCTTTCAAAAAAACATTAATGTCTTTTGAAGCACAATACCTATACTTTTTGAGGATACGATATTTATATTTGAGAAAATACACTTACTCTCCAAATTACACTTTCAATTTTCGAAATACTCTTTAATCGTTACAATATTATCCTAAAATGTAAAAAAATATTATTAACCTAGAAAACCATAGATACCTTTTACATATAAATTTTATCTACCTTCATTTCATTCCCCCTAATGTTCCAACTACCTACCTGAATGCATTAATTCTCGAAATGTGCCATACCGACCCTATTTTGAGTGACGTCAAATAGAGACACATCTATTATCTGATACGGATCTTCGTTCCATACATTTCCACCAGATTCATGAAACATTAATGTTTTCTCGTACTGACAGACGGCTTGCCAATACAATGATATATTCCTATTGCCGCGCCATTCTCAGCCATAACGTTTAAAGCATAAAGATTGAAAGGTATTGCAGTGTTTAGGAGCATTGTTTGGAGGTGTCATGTTCGTTGACAAGTGTAATGGGCGGTGCTACTTGATAATCAAGACACGTATAAATATACTGAACCTCATAAAGGATTTAAGACCTCATAATGAGACAATTCTTAGATTTTTATATACGTACACTTAAGTGCATAGTAAAAAAAAATATTTTATTTTCGTCCCTAATCAACCACATTTAAATACATATAAGTATATTAATAGAAATGTAGTGAATTACTCATAAATATAGTGTTACTTTTCGTTTCCTAATTTTACACGTAGTACAAAATATGATTTCGACGTATGTAATTAAATTTCCATAATATAAGATTAAAAGAAAATTAAGGAATGTCAAATAAATGCATACCTATACGACCTCATTAACCCAAAAACATACACTATTTTTTTTAATATTGGATATCCATTGTTTAGTAGTATAGATAAACTATATTTAGCTCCCGTACCTACTAAAGTTATAGAGGGTAAATCTTTATAAATATAACACTTGCCAGCCGTTATAAAAACTCTCCTGGCAGCGTCGCGTCGCTTGCCCCTACCACGTGACCCGTCTGGAATAAAATAGCATAGATATATTCAATATATTAGTAATTTATTTTGTTATAACCTACAACAAAGTAATGTAGTGTATTTATTGTTATATTATTATCACTTTTTATCTCTTTGCAACTATCATTTTGATTCTATATTTTCTATTGTTCTCTGAGAGTTGACTGGCGTAGAATGCCACTAGGCATTAATCTCGCCCGTTGTATTATTTTGTACAATAAAGAGTAAATAAATAAAATAAAAATAAATCAAATAAAACACTTTTGTCAACCAATATAAATATTTAATGTTTGCATAATGGTAAAGATAGTTTAAATAAGGCGTGTTTTAATTTTTAAAAATTATCATATCTTTCGTGCTAGAGTATGAGAAACATACCTACTTTCGTAACTAATAGCAATGCTTGGATTCGTGCGGTAGTCTAATTCTAATCTCGATCAGTTTTATTCGAGACTAAGTAAAGACTGCAGTATATACATATGTATCATCATGGTGCTTTTGTATACGTACTGTTATAAAAATCCTCAACAACACATCAAGATGCAAGCAAGGTGGCCTCAGCGAAATTCAACATTCACCTTGCACCTGAAACGAGTTTCCGCTTATTGAGTAAAATATTCACGTCCACACAGTTCACTCAAGGTGTTCGTAGCGTGTTGGAACTCGGTGAGAAGGGGCTCTCAGTTATTGGCCATACATTTTTAAGTCGCCGATAACGCTATCACACTCGCCGGGTTACGTGGTAGGCCGGGCCGCGTTATCGTCAGTTTCCGCATGAACGCCCACGTTACGGCCCCAGCCCCCGCTCGAGCCCCCGCCCGGGCCCCCGGCCCCCCGCCGGGCGCCCCCGCGAGCGCAACATCCCGCACTGCTACCGCGAGATCTTGACATTTGAACTTAATTTATTCCAGATACTCTGATGACATTATTTTATAGTGTAAAATAAGACAACTTCATTGTTATATTTCAAAAAAGCGGGCCTACTGGAAGATATTTCAATATGGAATAAGTAGGACCCTTGTACAACTGTTCGTGTCCATTTTACTATTGTAATTTCTGTGTGTACATAAATATTATAAAAAAAAAACATTTTAAATATACTGACGATTGCAATTATGTGGTCTAGAAAGAAAGAGATATTGGGCATTAGGTACCTACTCTCTGTCTATCTCGTATGGAACCTGTTAGTGATAATAACATAACATAATATAATAATAACAATGATAATTTATAACATAAATATCGATGATAGTTGTATATTTGAAGATTTTAATAAGTCTAGATGAACAAGGGATAATTACAATTTAATTCTTCTAAGTTCCCGTGATCATCACGTGGTCATCACTGTGGCGTAACCTACCTACACAAACCTATACAAACATTTTCAAGGGCTAACTGCTAGAGCATATGTTTAACTTCGTCATTCAGATGTCTACTACATAGGTAATGAATTGGACTCCTAATATTAATTAATAATTAATCGAAAATGCAAATCCAAAATAAGTATTGTAAAATAAAATGACACGTGGTAAATACGTGGAATTTCTATTGTAATACGTGATATGTTCTATTTGGTCCTTTAAAGGAAACCTTAGCTAAGGTTTGTATATAATATGCATGTATTATTATATTTCTAATACCAAGAATATTAGGCTGCAATAGTGGGATCGGCACGCGGTTCTTTTATGGATTACTACGGCGACGAGACCGCAGGATAATACTACAGCGGTACGATCCATCGAAGTCAACCGACAAATCCTTAATCAATTAATATAATAAAAGCCTTTGTCAACTGTATTTATTCAAAACATTGACAGAACATTTTAATATTTGCTAAAACCTCTTGATAACTGTTGCCACACACCGTAGTTTACCAGTTTGCAACAATATTATCTGATATTCAAATTTTTTTTTTCTTAGAAGACATTGGTTTTTTAACATAACTTGAATATTGAATTAAGTTTTGTCTGTTAAAATATTTTCAAAAATATTTTTCTCAAATAAGTTAATATATAATTTTAAAATAGTAACTATCTCCTAAAACGATTCTCATTTTTTAGTACTAACGAATTGTTTAAAATCCAGAATAAGATAAGATTTTCTCAAATATATCACATGCGGGATCAAAAGGCTTTAGAAGTGGCCCCGAGTGTCAATCAAGGGTGCTTTACATAAAAATTATCGGAAATTCATTCTATATAATTGCACCTTTGTCTTTGATGTTTTAAGTACGTGTCTAAAATATCTCTACTCTACATGATGTGCTCGCAATCTTATTAAATCATCATCATCATCATCAGTCTATCGCAGTCCACTGTTGGACATAGGCTTTCCCCGAGTTGCTATGCTCATAATCCCCACGCTGGGCACGCGGGTCGGCGATCGTAGAGCATAGCTTCTCGCACCGCGTACGTTGCTGCCTAGAGCATTTTGCTGTGCCTAGGCAGACCGCGCTATACCGCGATCTGCCAGCGC